>VDCT01000915.1:0-20511 GCA_009763385.1 Coix lacryma-jobi var. lacryma-jobi
CGAAGACGGGGGCAGGTGCGGGCCTGCTCTTCATCTCGCCCTCGGAGTACACATGCGCTACCTGCTACGCTTGCACTTCCCCGCCTCCAACAACGTCGCCGAGTACGAGGCCCTCGTCAATGGGCTGCGCATCGCCCTCGAGCTCGGGGTCCGACGCCTCGACGCCCGAGGAGACTCGCAGCTCGTCATCAACCAGGTTATGAAGGCTTCAAGCTGCATCGATCCCAAGATGGAGGCGTATTGCGGGGAGGTGCGCAAGCTGGAAGACAAATTTTTACGGCCTCGAGCTCAACCACATAGCTCGAAAGTACAACGAGGCCGCAGACGAGCTGGCAAAGTTGGCGTCCACGCGCGGCACGGTACCGCCAGATGTCTTCTCGAGGGACGTCTTCGAGCCATCCGTCGAGATGAACAAGGGCTGGCCCCTCGACGCCACCCCTCGAGCAAGGCACGGGGGCTCGACGCTCGACGCCACCCCTCGAGAAGGACCCCTCGATGTCCGCGGAGGCGATGCAGATCGACGCACACGCCTCTTCTCATCACGACCCTCGACTGGCGGACGCCTTACCTCGACTACCTGACGCGAGGCGAGCTACCAGAAGACAAGACGGAGGCCCGACGTCGCTCGGAGAGCCAAGACCTACGTCATCTACGGCGACGAACGGGAGCTGTACCGACGAAGCCCGACCGGGATCCTTCAACGCTGCATCCCACTCGAGGAAGGGCGCAAGCTCCTCGACGATATGCACTCGGGGGCTTGCGGCCACCACGCAGCGCCGAGGGCCCTGGTTGGGAACGCCTTCCGCCAAGGCTTCTATTGGCCGACCGCCATTGGGGACGCCAAGCGTTTGGTCCAAGCGTGCCATGGATGTCAATTCTACGCCAAGCAAACGCACCAGCCCGCACACGCCCTGCAGATGATCCCAATCACTTGGCCATTTGCCGTATGGGGGCTCGACCTCGTGGGTCCCCTCAAAAGGACAAGTGGAGGGTACACACACATGCTCGTGGCCGTCGACAAGTTCACCAAGTGGATCGAGGCTAAGCCGATAGGAGACCCCACCTCCGAGAAGGCTGTCGAGTTCATCGCCAACATCATGTACCGGTTCGGGGTGCCTAATGTCATCATCACCGACAATGGCACCCAATTCACGGGCAAAAAGTTCACCAACTTCTGCGATGACAACAACATTCGCGTAACCTGGGCCTCGGTCGCATACCCCCAATGCAACGGGCAGGTCGAGCGCGCCAACGGCATGATACTCCATGGGCTGAAAGCCAAGGCTGTTCAAAACCCTCAAGAATTTCGGAAAAGGGTGGGCTACAGAACTCCCCTCGGTGCTGTGGGGCCTCAGGACTACGCCGAGTCGAGCCACCGGGTTCACTCCGTTTTTCCTAACCTACGGCGCCGAGGCCGTCTTACCTACGGACCTCGAGTACGGCTCACCTCGACTTCGAGCCTACAACGAGCAAACCAGTGACGAAAGGCTCGCCAACGCCAAGGACCAGCTCGAGGAGGCTCGAGACGTGGCGCTCATCAACTCTGCACGCTACCAGCAAACACTTCGATGCTACCACGACAAGCACGTGCGCAAAAGGACCTGGCGGTGGGGGACCTCGTGCTTCGACGGCTGCAAGATAATCGAGGGCGCCATAAGCTCACCCCTCCGTGGGAAGGCCCATACACCGTGGCCGAAGTGCTCAAGCCAGGCACATACAAGCTCTACGACGACCAAGGCAGGATCCTGGCGAACGCGTGGAACATATCTCAGCTACGTCGCTTCTACCCTTAAAGCCTCGAGGCCTCGTTCATTTTATCACTTTGTACAAACATGTCAAAATGAATGAACAAACTCGTGCTTTATCGTTCATGTTGCTTCACATCTTAAGGTAGCCTCGACCCTGCCTAGCTCAGGGTCGAGCCTCCCTCGGGGGCTGACAAGGGGTAAAAGCCCCCCAGACTCCGGAAAAAATGTGTTTTCTTTTCAAAAATTTGACCCTCGTCTCGACTCGCGCCTCGAGTAAACTAGCGACGTCTAAATCTTAAAGTACCTCGAGCCTCCAGGGTCGGGGGGCGTCGACGTAGACGGCCGCCTACGCCCCCGGGCTACGGTGCCCTACCTACGCCTCCCCTCGAGGGGCTCGCGACGTATCAAAGGAACACAGACTAAGTTAGCAGAAACTCGAGCTTGCGACAAAGAGAAGCGGTCAAACGCATTTGAAAAGAAAACAACTCTTTCCATAAACAAATCACATATACATTCGGGTCTCGACGTACCCTCATTTATCTCACAAAATTCTTACAAGGGCCTCGACGCCCAAATTTGGCACGCAGGCCTCAATCCTCGTCGGTGCGGTACTCCTCCCCAAGGTCCAGAGGGCAGGCTCGACCTCGACGCCCGAGCTCGAGGGAGGAGGGCTCCCGACACCGCTGCTGGCGTCAGGAGGCAGCACGTCCTCCTCGAAGATCTTCGCAAGCGACGTCCCCGGCCTCTCCATCTTCTCCAAAATTTTGTCAACTCGGCGGTTGTTCCATTCCTCATCCTTCCCCTCGATCTCGATGAAGCCATTCGCGACAACATGGACCGGGGAAGCGGAAACCGGAACGAACAACCGCGAGTGTCTGCTTGACACCGTGATGGAGAGCTTGCCGGACACGGTCCCGAGCGGCTGCGTCGAAGAAGCACAAGGCGTCGACCAAGGCATCGCCCCGAGCCATCGCACCCTCCGCCGCGGCAACAGGAGGAGCACCCCACATGGGGCCGAGCCGGTCGAGAGAGAAGAGCGAGCCCGCTCCGCCACCATCGTCTCATCTTGGAGCTGGTCCAAGAGAGCCTGGTTCGTCTCACGGAGCTCCTCGACCGTCTTCTCGACCCCTGCGCAATAAACAAGGAAGAGTGAGACGGCGGCATAACAAAAAACTTCGAGACCCAAACAAAACAAGATGTAAGCCTCACCGTCGCAGTGTTGCCCCAGTGCGGCGAGGTCGCTGGTCAGGCCCTCAGCACGCTGCTCCAGCCTGCGCTTCTCGGCCAGCGTGAGGAGCTTCTCGGACCTAAGGTCCTCGATCAGCCGGCCCGCCTCCACCAGGGCCAGATCCTTGCGGATCACCTCCTGCCGCGCCGCCCCCTCGGCAGCT
Organism: Coix lacryma-jobi var. lacryma-jobi; assembly: GCA_009763385.1. NCBI lineage: Eukaryota > Viridiplantae > Streptophyta > Magnoliopsida > Poales > Poaceae > Coix > Coix lacryma-jobi. The sequence continues at coordinate 3,140 of VDCT01000915.1, forward strand.
CGGGCGGTGGCGGCACCACTCACGGCGTCTTCGGCCTCTTTCTTGCCGCCTCCGCTGCGGTCCGGGCGGCGGCGGCCTCGCCACGGGCGTCAGCAGCCTCCTGCTTCGCCGCCTCGGCTTCAGCCCGGGCAGAGGTGGCCTCGCTTCGAGCGTCCGCGGCCTCCTTCCTCGACGCTTCGAGAACGGCGGCGGCCTCCTCCCTGGATCGGGCGACCTCACCTCGAGCCACCGGACCTCCGCCTCCGCCTCGTTAAGCCGGCTCGCCATCTGGGCGTTCCGGCTCAGCTCCGCGCGGAGATCTCGAAGCTCCGCCTCGGCCCGCTCGAGGGCGGCTGACACCTGTGCGGATCGGCCCGCCTCCTCGGAGCAGGACCGCTCCGCCTCCGCCATAAGGCGGCCACCTCCCGGAAGATGGACCGCACCTCGCGCGGTGCCCCCCGCTGGGCCGGCTGCTCGACGGGAACCACGGCAAGGGGCGGGCTCAGTGGGACGGGAAACGGCCATATCGGTCGGTCGAGCTCGATGTCGGGCAGACCCTCCTCCGCCTCGAGCTGCCCCGACAGCGACCCGCCGCTCGACGGCACGGGCCCCGACTCCCTCCGTCCCTCCGCCGGCGCCTCCTGTTGCGGATCGGTCGACGGAAGGCTCGACCCTGGGCCCTCTTCCCTGGCCGGGCCCTCCGGCGCCTTGTCGGCGCTAGCGGCACGACGGGCGCCTCCACCGTCATCGAGCCCGCGGCGAGGAGCGGCCCCTGCTCCAGCTCGTTCAGGAGGTCCTCCACCGTCGGCTCCTTCTCCGCCGACGTCTCTCCCCCCTTCCCTCCTCCGCAGCCCGGCCCGTGCTGGTTGGAGCCACAAGGGGCGGGGTCTCCTCAGCTCCAGACGCCGGCGGGGCCGAGCTCGCCCCAGGCGCTTCCCCCGGAGCAACCGTCATGATGAGGGGAAGGATGGCGCTCCCAGTTGGCATCCATCGAGGAGGAGGGGGAGGAGGGGGAGGAGCTTCGGCGGATTCGGCGGTGGCGGTGGGGGCTCGATGCCATGAGCTGAGGCCCCTGCAGTACGAGATGGCGGAAACGTCAGAACCAGGAAAAGTACCTCGACCCCTATGGTCGATGGCGACGGCCTCACCAAAATTTGCGACGATCATCCGGCCCCCTCGAGCCATGGCAGCTCGGGCCTTCTCCAGCCAAGCGGCCTCTCTAGCAGAGGAAGGTGCCGTACCTCGAGGTGCCTGTGCCTCGACGGGGCTCGAGGCCCTGGCCCGCTTGGACGAAGCGAGATCCACCTCCTGGTAGGAGCGCTTCCCCCTGAGAAGATGGAGATGACACGCGTCATAAAAGCAAAGAGGTGAAGCCTCACTACCGACGAGACCCAAGGAAACTACTCACCCGAAGCGGCGGCTGGGCTTCTTCCCGGAGTCACCGGACCCACTCGGGGGCTTCGAGCCCACCCCGCGGCTCGAGCCCTGCGCCTGGGCGTCTCCTCAGGGCTGGGATGGGGGGAGGGCTCCCGACGCCTCCCATGGCTCGACCTCGAGGGAGAGCCCTCCTTCGCCCCCACATCGCGGGAGGGCGATCGTACCGCCCTCGTGCTGACGTCGTGGCGCTCGCCCCGGCGCGGCTCCGGGACCTGCTCCGGCGCCCGCGCTGGTGGTCGCGCCCTCCCGCGTCCGCTTCCGCGTCCCGGCGGCGGTGCGGCGATGGACTCCGAGGACGCTCGCGCCCTGGTCACGAGGCGCTCGGGGGCTCCCTCCCCGACGCTCATGATGGCGCGGGCTCGACGCCTCTTCTTGGCGCCCACTCCTCCGCGGGCTCGACGGCGCCCTTGACGGCTCGCGGGGGTCGGGCCCGGAACCCTTCTCGACCTGTCGGCCGCCTCTCGAGGCCGACCCCTCTCGAGACCCCCCGTCTGGGCTGACGCGGGGGCGGCCTCCGTTGGCGCAGTGGCGGAGGCGCTCCGGGTCCGGGGCTTTCTACGACCGGGGGCACGTCCGGCGCGGAGCTCGACGGACCTCGGGCCCCGACGAGGCAGGGATCGGCGCCGCCTTCCGCGGCTGCGCCCGCGCGCCCCTTTTGACGGCGGGACCTCCAGTGTACCCTCCTGCACAGAGGAGCGGTCAGCCCTGTCATCGACGAGCCCCGCGCGCATCAAGCGCGCATCCATCCCCTCGTCGTCGTCCTCCTCCTCGTCACTACTCTCCTCCTCCGAGCTCGAGGAGCTCAGCTCGGGGGACCCGTCCCCAGGCTGACGGTTACGACGAGCCTCGCCAGTCTCTGCTCCGAGCTAAGCGACTGCAAGTTTCTATCTTTCTGTTTCTTCTTTTTTGCATCCTTGCTCTCCTTGTCCTTTTGAGCAGAGAGGCGCCTCACCTGAGCATCCGCGGCGTCCTCCCTCACCGGGGGCCTCGACGCGCGACAAGTAAATGCCCCTGAAGAAAGGAGAAGTTGATGAGACAAACCACAAGACGGATGCAAAGGGATCGAAGGAGGAAAAAGGAGAGGAGGCTCGAGATAGCTCGACTCGAGGGAAGCTTACCAGGTCGAGACACCCCTCGTCGGGTGCCATCGCAATCAGGTGGGAGTATTCAGGGACGAACGACCCTGGACTGTGATTGACACCCGGGAGACGCCCTCGTTCCGGGACAGCCTCCTTCGGCCATCCTCGAGCGTTGAGCGCCTCGAGCTCAGCCTGCGGGCCCATCTCGTGCATAAGCAGGGGGCGGTCCGCCAGCGGAAGAACTCTTCGCTGGTGGAACGCCCAAATGACCGCTTGCACGGTCAGCTTCTTCTCGTCCACCAGCGTCTTCATCAGCTCCATCACGGGACCAGGTGGTGGCGTTGCCTGTCCGCCGCAACACCCCAGGTCCACTTCTCCGGGCGTTGAGTGAGGACCCGGCCGGTGTACTGCGGAAGGAGGCCACCTTCGTTCCGAAGGTAGAACCAATGGTCGTCCCACCCGGCCTGGTTGGAGGAAAGCTTGTACCGTAGGTACTCGCGGGGGACATTGGCCGACGAGGTCCCCGCCCTCGCAGTAATGGCAAGGGAGCCCATACGCACGAGCCGCCTCCCGCTGGGCTTCAGGGACTTGATGAAGAGCTCGCCCCGGAAGAGATGGACGAACATCTCCCAGTGCGGCTCCATCTTCAGGTACCCCTCGCACACCGCGGCGAATATGGCGGCGTGCGAGATGGAGTTGGGGGAGAAGTGTTGAAGCTCCACCTCGAAATGGTGGGTCAGCCCTCGCAGGAAGCGGCTCGGAGGGACGCCGAGCCCCATGCGGTGGTAGCGCGTGAAGCTCACCACGTACCCCTCCGGCGGGTGCGGCTCCCGGTGCTCCGCCGACGGGATAACCCACCATGCGGGCCCCTCCTCCGGATTGGGGCGCAGGAGCCCCTGGGCCACCAGCGAGTCCATCTCGCTCTGCGTCACCTTCGACGGGCTCCAGTCCTCGGCCGGGATATCTGTGTCTGGGCGGCCATGACGGTGGCGCGGCGCGGATCCGAGCAGCGGACGGGCGGCGGCTAGCTCGAAGGAGAGGGCGCGTAAGGCAGCAGCGGCGGCGAAGGCAAAGGCAAAGTAAAGGGTTCTCTTTCCCCTCTTTCGATATTTATAGGGAGAAATCCAAAGGGACGGGATCCCACGACGTAAAAAGGTAACAGAATGCATTCAATGCGCCTACCTAACCGCGTCTCGAGCGGGTGCAGGTTACACGCGTTACCTCTCCATTCGCTCCACTACCGGGCCCGCCACGACCGTCGCTCCGGCTTCGCGCCCGTCGCTCTCCCCGACAGTTTCCGCCTAAAAAGGCGCGCCCAACGGGCAGAAGAATTCCAGACGACGGAGGCTTCTTCACAAAGGTAAAAACGGGCCCCGGCCCTAAGTCTCGAAGCAGCGAAGGCTGGCCCTCGAAAAGGGTTCGACAGCCGGCTTCGAGCACCCGAGTCAGGGACACCAAGGGGCGCCACTCGCGGCATTACTCGAGGGCGAACCCTCGAGGCCTCTCACGTGTATCCAAGGCAGGGAGCTCGACGTGCAGTGAGATCCCCTCCGAGGGAGGCATCGAGCCACCGGGCCCTATCGAATGGACCCGGCACTCCTGCAGACTGAGCACCCATGCTTTATGAGACCGCCTCCGGGCCACAGTCGACCCCTAACGAACGGGGCACGAGCTCTCACTTGGATTCCCCGTTACCAGCTCACCGGGAACTCGATACTCGCCCACTCGGGTAGTACGAGGCATCCCCCCTCGCATCCGATCGAAAGGACTCGCGGGATGACAAGCCGGGGCAATCGGCATGCCGGACAGCTCGAGGAGCCGGCCAGTCGGTTCAGCCCGGCACCCCTCGACGAAAGAGGGTCTATAAACTCGGACAGTTGCGACTAATCTCTTTTCTTTGTGTGAGCATGAGATTTTCAGGACTCAGGGAAAGCTCGACCCCCATCTCGCCTGAGCCCTCGAAACCAGGCCCAGGACAAACGCTCATTCTCCGTCTCGTCCGAGCCCTCCGAGCCAAGCCTCGTGCGAAGTCTCCCGCGGCAAAGGAAAGGTTACCGCGAATATTATATTACTACCAAACCACATTTCTGAGCATGATTGACAGGCACACACGGCGCCGCAATCTCCGCCCCTGACGACTCCCGCCTAAAAAAGCGCGCCCACTGGGCAGAAGGTTCCCTAGCGACGGAGGATTCTTCGAGAAGCCCATGAGGGAGTTCTAACCATTCCCCCATGGCTTCGGGGGCTACACCCGCGGGTGTCGCTCGCACGACACCCACGGAGTCAAATCGACGAGACCCTCGAGACCAGTCAGCTACCCATCGAGATCCCGACCTGGAGCCCCTGCTCAAGTGCAAGCACTCAAACAAGGGCTCGGGGGCTACTGTCGGTGGTACAAAAAAGGGGTACCCCCCAATTAACGCAACACGCGAAGCGTTCCATCTCCGTCTCGCCCGAGCCCTCCCAGCCAGGCCTCGGGCGAACCGTTCCATCTCCGTCTCGCCCGAGCCCTCCCAGCCAGGCCTCGGGCGAACCGTTCCATCTCCGTCTCGCCCGAGCCCTCCCAGCCAGGCCTCGGGCGAACCGCTCCATCTCCGTCTCGCCCGAGCCCTCCCAGCCAGGCCTCGGGCGAACCGCTCCATCTCCGTCTCGCCCGAGCCCTCCCAGCCAGGCCTCGGGCGACCGCTCATTCTCCGTCTCGCCCGAGCCCTCCCAGCCAGGCCTCGGCGACCGCTCATCTCCGTCTCGCCCGAGCCCTCCCAGCCAGGCCTCGGCGAGACGCGCTCCCACACCTCGAGCCTTAACGCACGGACCTCGAGCTGTACAGTCAGCTGTACCAGCCCATACCACGCATTTAATGCCTTCACCTACTCCGGTCATGTCCACTAGTGCACGGCATGTACCACAGTAACCGGTGTAAAGGTCAAGTCACGTTTTCACCACAAGCATGGGCAAAAGGGCACCAGTGCAGCACTGTTCGGCCACGCCGGCACTGTAACCCCTCGAGGCCGGCTACGCGCCCCTCGAGCCCTGCACTGTAACCCCTCGAGGTCGGCTACGCGCCCCTCGAGCCCCACTGTAACCCTCGAGGCCGGCTACGCGCCCTCGAGCCCTGCACTGTAACCCTCGAGGCCGGCTACGCGCCCCTCGAGCTCTGCACTGTAACCTCGAGGCCGGCTCCGCGCCCCTTGAGCCCCCGTGGCACCACCTCGAAGCCGGCTCGCCTTCGAGCCCTAACTACTTTCGTGCTATTGGAGGACAGGTACCCCAAGACCCGGAGGGACCTCACCGCGTACTGTACATTCCGGGATGGGTGCTGTACGGCTCCCGCCTTGTCGCGCCCCCACGTCCGCGCCCGGGATGGAAGCCACGACTCAAGGACGCCTCAACAGCGACGATCACATCGGCTCCAGTGGCCCCGACAAGACAGTTCCTACCCTTCTCCGTATGGGGCACCATGCGCCCCGACACCTGTAATACTTTTTGTAACCCTGGCCACCCCTTGCTCTATAAAGGGGACGCTAGGGCCCTCATTGGACGACGGACACGCAACACACGAGTCCACGCACATACACGAGTCCGGACTCCGGTCCACGCTCATGAGCTTGTATTCGCCCCTGTACAAGCACTTAGGTGCAAGTAATACAAGAACATCCCCCCCCCCGCTGGACGTAGGGCCTTCTTTGCCCGAACCAGGATAAATCCTTGTGTCCACTTGCATCACCATCCAGGAAGAGAAGCACGCGATCATATTACTCGTTGGTGTGATACCCCCGGGTACGAAACACCGACAGTTGGCGCGCCAGGTAGGGGCCTTCGCGTGCCCGAGTCGATTTCTCGTTGGCTCCTGGATGGCTTCATCCCCTCTTCCGTTCTCGGCTGGTGCCGTCGTCTGGTTCGGGAGCCTCGAGTTCCTGGCCACAGGCAACGGCAACGAGCTGACTTTGCTCTCCACGGAGGGCCTGGGCGGAGTGCGTGTCACGCCACCGCGCGGGGGGCGTGACGCGTCGCCCGCACCACCACACGTCGCCGCGGCGCGAGCGGCGCCATCGTCACCGTCGTCGTCGGGCCCAGGCGGCGCCCGCGGCAAACACCTACGCCCCCGTAGCCGGTGCAGGGGCCCCAAGGGGAACCCGCCCGCGCACGGCCGAGACCTCCAGGGCGCACTCACGCCCGTCTAGCAACTTCGCATTCGTCATGCGTGCGGACCAGGAGCCAGGCCAGAGACCTCCGAGCCGAGCGCCGTCGACGCCGCTCAACCTCCTCCCGCACGGGTCGCGCGCGCTCGGCGCCAGCGGTTCCCGGTCGGCCTCGACAGCTCTGCGGCTGTCCACGCCCATCGCCTCGACGGGCGCCATCAGGGCCAGACGATGGTGGGCCGGGAGCAGCGTTCGGGCGCGCTGCTGCGCAAGCCATGGCCAGCCTGGAAATCGTCACCCCGCGTGCATCGACCGCGACTTCCTGCGATCCTTCGAGCCACCTCGGCGAGCTACCGTCGGAGAATGGTACCGCGAGCTGCGGTCCCAGCATCAGCCAAGGCGGCGTGCCGTCAGCGGCTCCGACTCCGACGAATACGACTACCACGACCCCGACCTCTGGGATCCCACCAGGGAGTGCTTCCAACTCGAGGGAGTCGTATGCGACACCGAGGACGAAGGCGACGACGACAGGCCGGCCCTCGACCTAGAAGGACCTAGCGACGTGGCCGCGGCAGGCGGATCACGCGTCCTGGGAAGGGACGAACCTCGAGCACCGGCTGTGCCGCCCAAGCACGACGATGGCCGAGCGGCGCAACTCGCACAAGTGCAAGAGGCAATCACTAAAGCCGAGGAGGAACGGCGACACCTGCTGCAGCTCCGGCAAACCCTGATGCAGGAACCACCCCAACCCCGAGGAGCGGGAGCTCGAGGCAGGGCTCGAGAGGTCCACCGGCGGATCCTCGAGGACGGGGCACCAGCACGCCCTGAGGTATGTTTCCCACGAGCTGGGCAGAACGTGGTGGCGGCGGCCATGATGCTCCGTGACCTGCCCGCCGTCTCCAACCCCGACGCCAGGCGCATGCTCGGAGAAATGAAAAACCTCCTCGAGACAGCCGCGGTGCAGCAGGCCGAGAGCTCGGCGTCGCGCCGACGCGGGGCAGCCTCGGGGAAACCGGCGGACACGCCCCACGACGCTCGCGAGGCATCCGTCCACCAGCCGGACGCCTCTCGAGCTAGGCCAGTCCGCGAACGGATCGTCGACAACCGGCCGCCTCGAGACCCCAACGACGCCCGCAACGACATCAACCGACGGCGCAAGGACAAGGGGGCCCAAGAGCGTGGCTATAGCGCCCACCGAGGGGGCGCTACGACAGCGACGAGGACCGGCAGGTCCTCGAGCCCCCGGGCCCCCGAGTCTTCAGCCGGGCCATCCGCAGCTCAACCCTCCCCGACCGCTTCCGACCGCCGACCAACATCGTGAAGTATGACGGGGAGGTCGAGCCCAAGCTCTGGCTCTCGGACTTCCGCCTTGGCTGCCAACTGGGCGGAGCGAAGAACGACGACCGCGTGATCATCCGTCAGCTCCCACTCTACCTCTCGGACACCGCCCGACGTGGCTCGAGGGGCTCCCGCCGGATCGGATCCATGACTGGGCCGACCTAGTCAGGGTCTTCGACGGGAATTTAAGGGGACCTGCGTACGCCCAGGCAACCCCTGGGACCTACGGCGTTGCAGGCAGGCGGCGGACGAGCCCCTCCGCGACTTCGCTCGACGGTTCTCGAAGCAGCGCCTCGAGCTCCCCCACGTGCCTGACGAGGACGTCATCTCAGCATTCCTCGCAGGCACAACATGCCAAGAGCTTGTTCATGAGCTAGGACGCTACCGTCCCGGGACGGTCGAGGACCTGATGGATCGCGTCACAAGCTTTGCTTCGGGCGACGAAGCAGTGGGGGCCTTCTTTGGCCGTGCCACGGACAAAGGCAAGGCGGTGATCGCGCCGGAGGGCTCCAGCAAGGGCAACGACGCCAAGAACGACAACAATGACGGGAACAAAAGGAAGAAAAACAAACGCAAGGGCCAGAAGGCGAAGCGTGGCACCGATGACGACGACGACAAAGAGGTGCTCGCGGGCGCCCTCGAGCCCAAGAAGCCTCGAGGCCCCCCGATGGGGCTGTTTTCGACCAAATGCTCGAGGATCCCTGTACCTATCACCGGGGCCCCGTAAACCACAAGTTGAAAGACTGCCGACTGTTGAAGGGCTACTACTCCAAGCTCGGCGATAAGAAGGAAGACGCGCCTAAGGGAAAGGATACCGATCGACGCGGCGGCAGAAACGCAGATGGCGACTTCCCCCGGTGCGCGACTGCTACATGATCTACGGGGGCCGACCGTCGGGCTCTCAGCTCGAGAAAGAAAGAAGGAGCGCCGGGAAATCTTTTCGCTCGGCCACGACGCCCCCCGGTATCTTGACTGGTCCGATGCGCCAATCACGTTCGACCGTGACGACCATCCGGACCAGGTCATAAACCCGGGGGCTTACCCCCTCGTCGTCGACCCCGTCATAGTCGACGTTCGGTTCTCCAAGGTGTTGATGGATGGGGGCTCGAGCCTCAACATCATATACCTCGAGACCCTCGACCTCCTGGGGATTTCAGAAGGACAGCTCCGACCCAGTGTCGGGGGTTCCACGGAGTAGTGCCAGGAAAGAAGGCCCACCCCCTCGGGCGCATCGACCTGCCGGTCTGCTTCGGCACGCCGGCAAACTTCCGACAGGAAACGCTCACCTTCGAGGTGGTCGGCTTCCAAGGGACCTACCACGCCATCATCGGCCGGCCAGGCTACGCCAAGTTCATGGCGATTCCTAACTACACGTACTTGAAGCTCAAGATGCCGGGGCCGAAAGGAGTCATCACCGTTGACACCTCCTACGAGCACGCATACCACTGCGACGTGGAGTGCGTCGAGCGGGGGAGGCCAACGTCCACCTCGACTCGCTCGAGGCCTTGGCAGCTCTGGCCACCGAGGGGGCCCCAGAAGCAAAGCGTCACGCCGGCACCTTCGAGCCGGCCGAGCACACCAAGCAAATACCCGTCGACCCGACCTCGGCCAATGGCAAGACGCTGACCATCAGTACCAGCCTCGAGCCCAAATAGGAAGCAGTGCTCGTCGACTTTCTCCGCGCGAACATCGACATGTTTGCGTGGAACCCCTCGGACATGCCAGGCATACCGAGGGAAGTCGCCGAGCACGCCTTGGAGATCCAGGCCGGATCCAGACCAGTGAAGCAACGCCTGCGTCGCTTCGACGAGGAAAAGCGCAGGATCATCGGCGAGGAGGTGCACAAGCTTTTGGCGGCCGGATTCATCAAGGAGGTATTTTACCCAGAGTGGCTAGCTAACCCTGTACTAGTTAGGAAAAAGAATGGAAAAATGCGGATGTGTGTAGATTACACTGGTCTTAATAAAGCATGTCCAAAAGTTCCATTTCCTTTACCTAGAATTGACCAGATCGTTGATTCCACTGCTGGGTGCGAAGTGCTTTCGTTCCTTGATGCGTATTCCGGCTACCACCAAATTAGGATGAGAAAATCCGATGAGCTCGCGACCTCTTTTATCACACCATTTGGAATGTATTGCTATGTTACGATGCCCTTCGGCCTTCGAAACGCCGGGGCAACGTACCAACGATGTATGCAACACATCTTTGGCGAGCACATAGGCAAGACCGTCGAGGCCTACGTCGATGACATCGTGGTTAAAACCAAAAAGTAGGGAACCTCATCAGCAACCTCGAGACCACGTTCGAGTGCCTCCGGGCCAAGAATGTGAAGCTCAACCCCGAGAAGTGTGTCTTTGGTGTGCCTCGAGGCATGCTACTTGGCTACATCGTCTCGCAACGGGGGATCGAGGCAAACCCTGAAAAAATCTCAGCAGTCACGAGGATGGGTCCGATTCGTGACCTCAAGGGTGTGCAGAAAGTAACAGGCTGCCTAGCCGCTCTCAGCAGATTCATCTCGAGGCTAGGAGAAAAGCACTACCCCTCTACCGCCTACTCAAAAAGACGGAACACTTTGCGTGGACCGCCGAAGCCGAGGAAGCCTTGACCAAGTTGAAGGGATTGCTGACTTCTGCGCCAATTCTCGTGCCTCCGCAACCAGCCCAGGACGGTGATCCCCCGAACCTCTCCTCCTCTATGTGGCCGCAACCACTCAGGTGGTCAGCGCGGTCATAGTCGTCGAGAGGTACGAGGAGGGTCATGCATTGCCAGTCCAACGGCCAGTGTACTTCACCAGTGAGGTGCTCTCCGAGGCCAAGGTCCGGTACCCGCACATCCAGAAGCTGCTCTACGGCATCATCGTCACGAGGCGCAAGCTCCAGCACTACTTCCTCGCTCATCCCGTAACAGTGGTGTCCTCCTTCCCCCTCGGTGAAATCATCAACAATCGGGAGGCCACGGGGGCGTCGCCAAGTGGTCCGCCGAGCTAATGGGGGAACCATCACCTACGCCCCCCGAAAGGCCATCAAATCGCAAGCGTTGGCAGACTTCGTCGCTGAATGGACCGACAATCAACTTCCGCCGGCGCAGATTCAAGCCGAGCTCTGGACCATGTACTTCGACGGATCCCTCATGAAGACGGGGGCAGGTGCGGGCCTGCTCTTCATCTCGCCCCTCGGAGTACACATGCGCTACCTGCTACGCTTGCACTTCCCCGCCTCCAACAACGTCGCCGAGTACGAGGCCCTCGTCAATGGGCTGCGCATCGCCCTCGAGCTCGGGGTCCGACGCCTCGACGCCCGGAGACTCGCAGCTCGTCATCAACCAGGTTATGAAGGCTTCAAGCTGCATCGATCCCAAGATGGAGGCGTATTGCGGGGAGGTGCGCAAGCTGGAAGACAAATTCTACGGCCTCGAGCTCAACCACATAGCTCGAAAGTTCAACGAGGCCGCAGACGAGCTGGCAAAAGTTGGCGTCCACGCGCGGCACGGTACCGCCAGATGTCTTCTCGAGGGACGTCTTCGAGCCATCCGTCGAGATTGAACCAAGGGCTGGCCCCTCGACGCCACCCCTCGAGCAAGGCACGGGGGCTCGACGCTCGATACCACCCCTCGAGAAGGACCCCTCGATGTCCGCGGAGGCGATGCAATCGACGCACACGCCTCTTCTTCATCACGACCCCTCGACTGGCGGACGCCTACCTCGACTACCTGACGCGAGGCGAGCTACCAGAAGACAAGACGGAGGCCCGACGCGTCGCTCGGAGAGCCAAGACCTACGTCATCTACGGCGACGAACGGGAGCTGTACCGACGAAGCCCGACCGGGATCCTTCAACGCTGCATCCCACTCGAGGAAGGGCGCAAGCTCCTCGACGATATGCACTCGGGGCTTGCGGCCACCACGCAGCGCCGAGGCCCTGGTTGGGAACGCCTTCCGCCAAGGCTTCTATTGGCCGACCGCCATTGGGGACGCCAAGCGTTTGGTCCAAGCGTGCCACGGATGTCAATTCTACGCCAAGCAAACGCACCAGCCCGCACACGCCCTGCAGATGATCCCAATCACTTGGCCATTTGCCGTTGGGGGCTCGACCTCGTGGGTCCCCTCAAAAGGACAATGGAGGGTACACACACATGCTCGTGGCCGTCGACAAGTTCACCAAGTGGATCGAGGCTAAGCCGATAGGAGACCCCACCTCCGAGAAGGCTGTCGAGTTCATCGCCAACATCATGTACCGGTTCGGGGTGCCTAATGTCATCATCACCGACAATGGCACCCAATTCACGGGCAAAAAGTTCACAACTTCTGCGATGACAACAACATTCGCGTAACCTGGGCCTCGGTCGCATACCCCCAATGCAACGGGCAGGTCGAGCGCGCCAATGGCATGATACTTCACGGGCTGAAGCCAAGGCTATTCAAAACCCTCAAGAATTTCGGAAAGGGTGGGCTACAGAGCTCCCCTCGGTGCTGTGGGGCCTCAGGACTACGCCGAGTCGAGCCACCGGGTTCACTCCGTTTTTCCTAACCTACGGCGCCGAGGCCGTCTTACCCACGGACCTCGAGTACGGCTCACCTCGACTTCGAGCCTACAACGAGCAAACCAGCGACGAAAGGCTCGCCAACGCCAAGGACCAGCTCGAGGAGGCCCGAGACGTGGCGCTCATCAACTCTGCACGCTACCAGCAAACACTTCGATGCTACCACGACAAGCACGTGCGCAAAAGGGACCTGGCGGTGGGGGACCTCGTGCTTCGACGGCTGCAAGATAATCGAGGGCGCCATAAGCTCACCCCTCCGTGGGAAGGCCCATACACCGTGGCCGAAGTGCTCAAGCCAGGCACATACAAGCTCTACGACGACCAAGGCAGGATCCTGGCGAACGCGTGGAACATATCTCAGCTACGTCGCTTCTACCCTTAAAGGGCCTCGAGGCCTGTTCATTTTATCTACTTTGTACAAACATGTCAACATGAATGAACAAACTCGTGCTTTATCGTTCATGTTGCTTCACATCTTAAGGTAGCCTCGACCCTGCCTAGCTCAGGGTCGAGCCTCCCTCGGGGGCTGACAAGGGGGTAAAAGCCCCCCAGACTCCGGAAAAAACGCGTGTTTTCTTTTCAAAAATTTGACCCTCGTCTCGACTCACGCCTCGAACGAACTAGCGACGTCTAAATCCTAAAGTACATCGAGCCCCAGGTCGGGGGGCGTCGACGTAGACGGCCGCCTACGCCCCCGGCTACGGTACCCTACCTACGCCTCCCCTCGAGGGGCTTGCGACGTACTTAAGGAACACAGACTAAGTTAGCAGAAACTCGAGCTTGCGACAAAGAGAAGCGGTCAAACGTATTTGAAAAGAAACAACTCTTTCCATAAACAAATCACGTATACATTCGGATCTCGACTTATCCTCATTTATCTCACAAAATTCTTACAAGGGCCTCGACGCCCAAATTTGGCACGCAGGCCTCAATCCTCGTCGGTGCGGTACTCCTCCCCAAGGTCCGCGAGGGCAGGCTCGACCTCGACGCCCGAGCTCGAGGGAGGAGGGCTCCCGACACCGCTGCTGGCGTCAGGAGGCAGCACGTCCTCCTCGAAGATCTTCGCAAGCGACGTCCCCGGCCTCTCCATCTTCTCCAAAATTTTGTCAACTCGGCGATTGTTCCATTCCTCATCCTTCCCCTCGATCTCGATGAAGCCATTTGCGACAACATGGACCGGGAAGCGGAAACCGGAGCGAACAACCGCGTGTCTGCTTGCTTGACACCGTGATGGAGAGCTTGCCGGACGCGGTCCCGAGCGGCTGCGTCGAAGAAGCACAAGGCGTCGACCAAGGCATCGCCCCGAGCCATCGCACCCTCCACCCTCCGCCGCGGACAACAGGAGGAGCACCCCACATGGGGCCGAGCCGGTCGAGAGAAGAGCGAGCCCGCTCCGCCACCATCGTCTCATCTTGGAGCTGGTCCAAGAGAGCCTGGTTCGTCTCACGGAGCTCCTCGACCGTCTTCTCGACACCCTGCGCAATAAACAAGGAAGAGTGAGACGGTGGCATAGCAAAAACTTCAAGACCCAACAAAAACAAGATGTAAGCCTCACCGTCGCTGTTGCCCCAGTGCGGCGAGGTCGATGGTCAGGCCCTCGGCACGCTGCTCCAGCCTGCGCTTCTCGGCCAGCGTAAGGAGCTTCTCGGACCTAAGGCCCTCGATCAGCCGGCCCGCCTCCACCAGGGCCAGATCCTTGCGGATCACCTCCTGCCGCGCCGCCCCCTCGGCAGCTCGGGCGGGTGGCGGCGCCACTCACGGCGTCTTCGGCCTCTTTTCTGGCCGCCTCCGCTGCGGTCCGGGCAGCGCGGCCACGCCACGGGCGTCAGCAGCCTCCTGCTTCGCCGCCTCGGCTTCAGCCCGGGCAGAGGTGGCCTCGCTTCGAGCGTCCGCGGCCTCCTTCCTCGACGCTTCGAGAGTGGCGGCGGCCTCCTCCCTGGATCGGGCGACCTCACCTCGAGCCGCCTGGACCTCCGCCTCCGCCTCGTTAAGCCGGCTCGCCATCTGGGCGTTCCGGCTCAGCTCCGCGCGGAGATCTCGAAGCTCCGCCTCGGCCCGCTCGAGGGCGGCTGACACCTGTGTGGATCGGCTCGCCTCCTCGGAGCAGGACCGCTCCGCCTCCGCCATAAGTGCGGCCACCTCCCGGAAGATGGACCGCACCTCGCGCGGTGCCCCCCGCTGGGCCGGCTGCTCGACGGGAACCACGGCAAGGGGCGGGCTCAGTGGGACGGGAAACGGCCATATCGGTCGGTCGAGCTCGATGTCGGGCAGACCCTCCTCCGCCTCGAGCTGCCCCGACAGCGACCCGCCGCTCGACGGCACGGGCCCCGGCTCCCTCCGTCCTCCGCCGGCGCCTCCTGTTGCGGATCGGTCGATGGAGAAGGCTCGACCCTGGGCCCTCTTCCCTGGCCGGGCCCTCCGGCGCCTCGTCGGCGCTAGCCGGCACGACGGGCGCCTCCACCGTCATCGAGCCCGCGGCGAGGAGCGGCCCCTGCTCCAGCTCGTTCAGGAGGTCCTCCACCGTCGGCTCCTTCTCCGCCGATGCCTCTCCCCCCTTCCCCTCCTCCGCAGCCCGGCCCGTGCTGGTTGGAGCCACAAGGGGCGCAGTCTCCTTAGCTCCAGACGCCGGCGGGGCCGAGCTCGCCCCAGGCGCTTCCCCCGGAGCAACCGTCATGATGAGGGGAAGGATGGCGCTCCCAGTTGGCACCATCGCAGGAGGAGGAGGGGGAGGAGGCAGCGCTTCGGCGGACACGGCGGTGGCGGCTCGATGCCATGAGCAGAGGCCCCTGCAGTACGAGATGGCGAAAACGTCAGAACCAGGAAAAGTACCTCGACCCCTATGGTCGATGGCGACGGCCTCACCAAAATTTGCGACGATCATCCGGCCCCTCGAGCCATGGCAGCTCGGGCCTTCTCCAGCCAAGCGGCCTCTCTAGCAGAGGAAGGTGCCATACCTCGAGGTGCCTGTGCCTCGACGGGACTCGAGGCCCTGGCCCGCTTGGACGAGGCGAGATCCACCTCCTGGTAGGAGCGCTTCCCCCTGAGAAGATGGAGATGACACGCGTCATTAAAAGCAAATAGGTGAAGCCTCACTACCGACGAGACCCAAGGAAACTACTCACCCGAAGCGGCGGCTGGGCTTCTTCCCGGAGTCACCAGACCCACTCGGGAGCTTCGAGCCCACCCCGCGGCTCGAGCCCTGCGCCCTGGCCGTCTCCTCAGGGCTGGGATGGGGGAGGGCTCCCGACGCCTCCCATGGCTCGACCTCGAGGGAGAGCCCTCCTTCCGCCCCACATCGCGGGAGGGCGATCGTACCGCCCTCGTGCTGACGTCGTGGCGCTCGCCCCGGCGCGGGCTCCGGGACCTGCTCCGGCGCCCGCGCTGGTGGTCGCGCCCTCCCGCGTCCGCTTCCGCGTCCCGGCGGCGGTGCGGCGATGGACTCCGAGGGCGCTCGCGCCCCTGGTCACGAGGCGCTCGGGGGCTCCCTCCCCGACGCTCATGATGGCGCGGGCTCGACGCCTCTCCTTGGCGCCCACTCCTCCGCGGGCTCGACGGCGCCCTTGACAGCTCGCGGGGGTCGGGCCCGGAACCCTTCTCGACCTGTCGGCCGCCTCTCGAGGCCCGACCCCTCTCGAGACCCACCGTCTGGGCTGACGCGGGGGCGGCCTCCGTTGGCGCAGTGGCGGAGGCGCTCCGGGTCCGGGGCTTCCTTGCGACTGGGGGCACGTCCGGCGCGGAGCTCGACGGACCTCGGGCCCCCGACGAGGCAGGGGTCGGCGCCGCCTTCCGCGGCTGCGCCCCGCGCACCCCTTTTGACGGCGGGACCTCCAATGTACCCTCCTGCACAGAGGAGCGGTCAGCCCTGTCACCAACGAGCCCCGCGCGCATCAAGCGCGCGTCCATCCCCTCGTCGTCGTCCTCCTCCTCGTCACTACTCTCCTCCTCCGAGCTCGAGGAGCTCAGCTCGGGGGACCCGTCCCCAGGCTGACGGTTACGACGAGCCTTCGCCCGCCTCTGCTCCCGAGCTAAGCGACGCAAGTTTCTATCTTTCTCTTCTTCTTTTTTGGCATCCTTGCTCTCCTTGTCCTTTGAGCAGAGAGGCGCCTCACCTGAGCATCCGCGGCGTCCTCCCTCACCGGGGCCTCGACGCGCGACAAGTAAATGCCCCCTGAAGAAAGGAAAGCGTGATGAGACAACCACAAGACGGATGCAAACGGGTCGAAGGAGGAAGAAGGGGGAGGAGGCTCGAGATAGCTCGACTCGAGGGAAGCTTACCAGGTCAAGACACCCCTCGTCGGGTGCCATCGCAACCAGGTTGGAAGTTCAGGGACGAACGACCCCTGGATCGTGATCGACACCCGGGAGACGCCCTCGTTCCGGGACAGCCTCTCTCCGGCCATCCTCGAGCGTTGAGCGCCTCGAGCTGAGCCTGCGGGCCCATCTCGTGCATAAGCAGGGGGCGGTCCGCCAGCGGAAGGACTCTTCGCTGGTGGAACGCCCAAATGACCGCTTGCACGGTCAGCTTCTTCTCGTCCACCAGCATCTTCATCAGCTCCATCAGCGGGGCCAGGTGGCGTTGCCTGTCCGCCGCAACACCCCAGGTCCACTTCTCCGGGCGTTGAGTGAGGACCCCGGCCGTGTACTGCGGAAGGAGGCCACCTTCGTTCCGAAGGTAGAACCAATGGTCGTCCCACCCGGCCTGGTTGGAGGAAAGCTTGTACCTAGGTACTCGCGGGGGACATTGGCCGACGAGGTCCCCGCCCTCGCAGTAATGGCAAGGGAGCCCATACGCACGGGCCGCCTCCCGCTGGGCTTCAGGGACTTGATGAAGAGCTCGCCCCGGAAGAGATGGACGAACATCT
>VDCT01000916.1:0-20667 GCA_009763385.1 Coix lacryma-jobi var. lacryma-jobi
GGATGGGAAAGTGTGGCCAGTACAAATCGTACTGAAAATTGAGGTTTCAGGTTCCGAGGAGGAGTACCACTCCGAGGAGTTCGAGAGTAGGGGGTTTTCGCTTCTACGCTCAAGTTGGAGTTCGATCGCGCTTCTTCGTCTACTTCAAGCTGTTCCGGATGTTGTTTATCTAAATTTTCGCCTGTTGGCGATGTAATAAATGTATATCGTATTAAGTACTTTTATTATTCGAAGTATGGATTATGATATTTGACTGGATTATCGGGTAATTTGACTCGAAAGAGTTTTATTACACTTGACTCTGTGGATTTTCCCTTCGTGGAAAATCAGGTCATTTCAGTTGGTATCAAGCCATACTTGACCTTAGGACGAAACCCTAGAAAATGGACGTTAGAAACAGGAAGCCACTCTCCTTCGGTTATATACCGACCCTGCATTTACTTTTTCAATGCAAGGCTTATCTTACTATGGACTTGCTAACCTTAGCTTTTGATACGTGCAGATGGAGACAACCCCAGTGTATCCGCCGCTAGGACCTTTGCTCAGCCTTACTGCAAAGTGTGTTTCCAACGGCGAAGGGATCGCAGGAATTCCACTTACCCTGCGTGAAGTCCTTGTACAGGAGTCCCAGTTGATCAAATTCTGTATACTTGCTCTGGAGAGCCAGCACTTGAGGGCGGACTCAGGGCACCTATAGTGGCCAGACTGGAGATACCCGCAAGTCAAACCCTGCCATCCGTTCCAGCTTACTCAGAGATGGTGATTGGAGAGACCATTGATGAGTGCGTGCAGTGTCCTTTCAAGCACTCAAGGTTGTAACACGAGACAACAGAGACCACTTGAAGAAACAGAGTTCCGGTTACTACCCCAGGCCTTACACCCTCACCTCACTCAGGTTGAGCAGGAGCATGCCTATACCCAGACTGTACTTGCCGAAGCCGATCCCTGCCTGCGCACCACAGCTTACCATTTGTATGACCTGAACAGCTATGCAAGTCACCTTGAGCTCAAACAGACTGCAGCTCGCAACCACCTGATGGAGTGCCAGGAAGCGACCAAGATTGAGAGATCCGTTCAGGAGGAACTAAGAGCTACTATAGCAAAACTACAAGACAAGTTGGAGCGACAAGAGGAAAGGCACAAGGCGGAAGTGGCAGATCTGCGATACAAGGCTGCAGATTTGGGAAACGACAACTGGTATCTGGACTGTCGAGTGCTGGAATTGCAAAGAAATCTAGAAGAAAGGACCGAAGCATTGAAAAGTTGGAACCGGAAGAAGAATCAAGGCATGGAGTTTCTAAAACTTCAAAACAAGGTGAAGGCCCTGGAACAAGAAGTCAAGGAGATGCAGGTGAAAGCGTTGCGTAACCAAGGCCACCTGATAGAATATGTCAAGAACACAGAGTACTTACAAGAGAAATGCGAGCGAACTCGGGATGCCTGGAAGAAGTCAGACAGAAAACGACTCAGGGAGATGAAGAGCATCTGGGAGAAACTACCCAAAGAAGAACGCGTCAAAATCCGACCCAGGACTGAGGATTTTGAGCTGGCACCCACCCGACTCAACCTCGACGCTTGCCCTGTTCTACCTGGAGCCAAGCCTACTGAAGAGCTTGCCGAAGCGCTTAAGTATGTAGCCCGACTCCACAAGACTAACGAGGACATCGAAGCTGAGGACAGTCGCTTCCCGGAAGCAGTGTACGGGCAGGAGTAGGTGTGAGTGATGACCCTGCGTGGTCATGTGATGAGTTCCAGTGTGTGTCACCCATGAGATGTATTCCAGTTGTACCCACGATGCGTAGTACGAATAAGTTATTATTAAATAAGACAAACATGTTATGAGTGTTCGGATTTTATTGCGTCTTATGGATCTTTATCGCTTCTTTGTTTGAGTGCAGGATAGAATAATGTTTCTGTAAATCGTTGAACTGACTCTAATAAAACTTGAAGCAATGTTTAAACAGTTAATATATATACTAAAACTCTATCTATTCTATGACACAGATGTCGCTACGCCGCTCAGTACGTCTGAGCCACCCGCGTGATCTGACTCCTGAACCCGCTGTAAGAGCTGGGCGATCCGTGGACGAGGACGCGGAGCGGAAACGGTCGTGGCCGTGGAGGAAGACGTGGAGTACCATTCAATATGGAGCAGACGCCACCACCAGCAGAGGATGACCATGTTCCCGCTGATGATCACGTGCCAATCGGCGCGGCACCACCGCCTCCACCACCGCCAGCACCACCAAGTCTGGCTGAAGTGATGGCTCAACAGACTCAGCTGCTAGCTGCACTCGTAGAGGGTGCAAATCGTCGCAATGGTGGTCAATACAATGACTTTCAAGGAAGCTTGAAGGATTCATCAAACTCAGGCCACCTACCTATGATGGCACCGATCCTGATCCACTCGCTGCCAACGACTGGCTACGTGAGATGGAAAAGAAGCTCGACCTTACCATGCTGTCCGATGAAGAGTGTGTTGGAGCCGCACCCATCAGCTCACTGGTGCAGCCCGCGCCTGGTGGGACAGTTTCAGTGACTCTCATGAGAATCCAGCTGGGATTACTTGGGATGAGTTCGTGGAAGCTTTCACTGACTATCACGTTCCTGAAGGCGTGATGCAAGCTAAGGCAGAAGAGTTTCGTAACATTAAGATGGGGAATGAGAAGGTTACTGAGTACACCACCCTTCACCAACCTACTTCGCTTTGCGCCACTTTCTATAGTGACCAGCGAAGAAGAGAAGTTGTACTACTATCGCAAGGGTCTCAGTTCTCGCATCAAGGTGAATATGGGAGGAGTTAAAGTCACACTCTGCGCGACCTCATAGATCGCAGCATCCAGATCGAAAAGGATCGGAATGAAGCTGGAGAAGAGTTCAGAGAGAGGAAGCGCAAAGCAGATGGTTCCTTTCGTCACCCTGAGCGCAAGAAGGCACGAATGACCCATGTTACCAGCTACTCTCGCCCTGGATCCAGTAGGAGCGGAGGCTCACATTCTGCTCAATACTCTCGCTCATACCAAGACCGTACTCCGGCTCGTACTCAGGATCGTTCAGGAGCTTTCGTGCGTCACAAGACCGTACTGCTCAGAATCGCACCACAGAATGCATCTACTTGGAAGGCACCCACACCAACTTCTACCGTGTATGCCTTGGACATGTTTCAAGTGTGGACAGCCTGGCCACAAGATTGCCAACTGCCCAGAAAATGCCAAAGCCCAAAAGGCACCACCAAGAGCTCAACCTCAACCCCGGGAATCTGCTTCCCGTGGTCGCCTTACTCACCTGAATGCTGAGGATGCCCAAGATGCCCCAGATGTGGTGTACGGTATGTTTTTGGTTAACGGCATTAGAGCATCA
Source organism: Coix lacryma-jobi var. lacryma-jobi (assembly GCA_009763385.1). Lineage (NCBI taxonomy): Eukaryota > Viridiplantae > Streptophyta > Magnoliopsida > Poales > Poaceae > Coix > Coix lacryma-jobi. The sequence goes on from VDCT01000916.1 coordinate 3,361, forward strand.
GTTCTTTTTGATTCAGGAGCTACATGTTCTTACATATCATCAAAGTTTGCACATGAGCATTGCATTCCGGTCAGCCCACGCCAACTTCCAATCATAACTAGCTCACCCTTAGGAGACCTAAAAGTACCCATATATGTAAGGGAGTGAAATTAACCATCGAGGGATTAGTTTTCACAGCCGACCTAACCCTACTACCTTCTACCAGCTTAGAGGTTATTTTAGGAATGGACTGGTTAACCAAGCACCGGAGTATTATATCCTGCTCACCCAGATACATTCAAATAACTCATCCAACAGGCCAAGCCGTTCGATGCACACCCCAAGCCGAGAAAACTGCTACCCTTCTATGTGCCCTTAAAACCAAGGTTACACCCCGGGACAAACCTTTGACAGTAGATGATGTGCCCATAGTCAGAGACCATGCCGATGTGTTTCCGGAAGAAATACCAGGGATGCCTCCGGAACGGGAAGTGGAGTTTGTGATCAATTTATTGCCGGGAACAGGGCCTATAGCCAAAAGACCATATCGCATGTCTGTTGATGAATTGGCTGAATTAAAGAAACAATTGAAGGAACTTGCTGATAAGGGATATATCAGGCCTAGTGCATCACCTTGGGGTTCTCCTGTACTGTTTGTGAGGAAGAAGGATGGCACAATGAGGATGTGTGTTGATTATAGGAGCCTGAATGCGGTGACTATCAAGAACAAATACCCGTTGCCGAGGATTGATGACCTGCTTGATCAGTTGCGAAATGCTAAGTACTTTTCCAAGATTGACCTCCGATCAGGGTATCATCAGATGAGGATCAGAGAAATTGATATTTCCAAAACAGCTTTTGTCACGAGGTATGGGCAGTATGAGTTCACAGTAGTGCCATTTGGACTCACGAATGCACCTGCCTATTTCATGAACATGATGAATAAGGTGTTTATGGAGGAGTTAGATAAGTTTGTCGTAGTATTCATTGACGACATTCTTATATACTCAGCCACAGCGGAAGAGCATGAGCTGCATTTGAGGACTGTACTTGAAAGATTGGCACAAAATCTGCTTTATGCTAAGTTCAGCAAATGTGAGTTCTGGCTTGAAGAAGTGACATTTCTGGGACACGTACTATCAGCTGAAGGAGTAGCTGTTGATCCCACGAAAATAGAAGCTATCAGAGATTGGGAATCACCTCGTAATGTGGGTGAAATCAGAAGTTTTCTGGGACTGGCGGGATATTATCGCCGATTCATTGAGAATTTCTCAAAGATCGCTCGCCCGATGACCAATCTGTTGAAAAAGACACAGAACTTTGAATGGTCAGATGAATGTGAGAATAGTTTTCTTGAGCTAAAGAAGAGACTCACTACCACCCCTGTGTTAGCTCTGCCAGACATCAATCAGAGTTTCGTAGTCTATTGCGACGCCTCCCGTCAAGGACTCGGATGCGTTTGATGCAGAATGGAAAGGTATAGCCTATGCCTCCCGACAGCTAAAAGATCACGAACAGCGGTATCCCACTCATGATCTCGAGCTTGCAGCTGTAGTACATGCACTAAAGATTTGGAGGCACTATTTGATAGGCAACAAGTGCGATATTTATACCGATCACAAGAGCCTGAAATATTTCTTTACTCAAGAAGACCTAAATATGAGGCAGCGCCGATGGCTCGAACTTATTAAAGATTACGATCTAGAAATTCACTATCACCCAGGAAAGGCCAATGTTGTGGCAGATGCACTCAGTCGCAAGAGTTATTGTCACACCTTAATAGCAGAATCTGTGCCAGCTGAACTGAAGGAGGAAAATTGATCACTGTCCAATTAGAGATCCTACCGCATGGAATGCTGAATGAATTACGGATCCAATACAACCTCACATATAGAATCGCAAAGCTCAGGAGAATTGTGAGGAAATGGAGTATATCCGGGGTTTGATGAAGCTTGGGTGTCGCACCGATCACCGAGAAGATGACCAAGGAACTCTTTGGTACAAGGATCGAATATGTGTACCCAATAACCCGGAGCTTCGTAATGAGATATTGACTGAGGCACATGACTCTAAGTATAATATTCACCCTGGAGGAGCCAAATGTACCAAGATTTGAAGAAACACTTCTGGTGGAAAGGCATGAAAACCTCGGTAGCAGAACATGTGGCAAAATGCGACACATGCAGCAGGGTTAAAGCTGAGCATGGAAGACCCGCGGGATTACTCAAACCACTGGATATACCACAGTGGAAAGGGGAATGCATAACCATGGATTTTATTGTTGGACTTCCAAGGACACAAAAAGGGAGCGACGCTATTGGGTAATCGTGATCGTTAACCAAAGTTGCTCACTTCATACCTGTTCAGTGCCACTCACCATACCGACAAGCTAGCCGATCTGTAGGTGGAACATGGTCCTTAAACTTCATGGGGGCACCATCAAGCATCGTGTCCGATCGAGGCCCGCATTTACTTCTCAATTCTGGAAATCCTTGCATAAGGCAATTGGGACGAAACTTGATTACAGCACAGCTTACCACCCACAAACCGACGGGCAAACAGAAAGAGTAAATCAAATACTGGAAGATATGCTCCGAGCCAGTGTGCTAATTATGGTAAGGATTGGGAGAAATGTTTAGCACATGCAGAATTTGCATATAACAACAGCTACCAAGCTAGCATCAAGATGTCCCCATTTGAAGCCTTGTACGGAAGACCATGCCAGACTCCGTTAATGTGGTCTAACCCTGGAGAAAGATCACTCTTTGGACCCGCAAAAATTAAGGAAGCAGAGGAAGGGGTGAATCAGGTTCGAGAAAATCTAAGATAGCACAAACTCGATACAAGAGTTATGCAGATAAAAGGCGAAGAGACCTCGCATTTGAGGTAGGAGATTTTGTTTACCTAAAAGTATCCCCACTTCGGGGCAACCGTCAGATTTCATAAGAAAGGAAAGCTAGCCCCAAGATTCGTGGGACCATACCAAATTACTGAGAAGGTTGGAAAGCTTGCATATAAACTAGACCTATCTAAAGAGTTAATAGGGGTACATCCTGTGTTCCACGTATCTCAGCTACGTAAATGTTTACGAGTACCAGAAGAGGTTGTGCCCACTAATGCACTTGATATACAAGATACACTCAAATACAGAGAACATCCAATCAAGATATTGGGATGGGACACAAAAGAGACCCGAAGCAAGATTATCGAAATGTGTAAAGTTCAGTGGAGTAACCACACTGAAAGAGAAGCAACGTGGAGAAAGAATCCGATCTACGAGTGCAATTTCCCTACCTATTCACCGGTACGTATCAATTTAATCTCGGGGTCGAGATCCTAATAAGGGGGGAGGACTGTAACAACCCACAAATTTCTACCTCAAAAATCCCAACCACAAAATTTTTCTTTTCTTTTACCTTGCATGATGAGTGAGACAACTTACTTGTAATCATCCTTAAGCATATGCATTAACATTAGTAGCATAGTAAATAACTAACTAACCAATTAATAAGCATATGTGATTTGGGCTCTTCTTGGACTTTTGTGTGAAATACATTAAAACATATATAAACATAATCTATATAAACTGTTACATGAAAATCCCATAATCCTCAACCTAAAGACAATACAATTGGATAGAATTAGTTTAAAACACTAACTAATCTGGAATAAAACAAACAAATGAAAATGTAAAAGAAAGAAGAAATGGAGAGGAGGCCGGTTGGGCCAGAACACCACGCACACGGCCCAACCGACCAGCACAGCGCGCGGCACCAGCCTCGCGTGCACGCACGCGGCCCAGGCACACACGACCGGCCCAGCGTCCGCACGACCGAGCCCAACCGCGCGCGGAGCTGCTTCGCCATCGCTTGAGTATCGCCCGCGCTAGCTCTGTAGCGCCGACAACCCGACCCCACGCGTCAGCGAGCGTCGCACTGTTTCTTCTTCTTCCGCAAGTCGGAAGGCAGAGCACGGCGACAGAGGCGGCCCCACCGGTGCTCCCCTCGGCCGACCGGCTCTAACAAACTCGCCCAGCCTGTTCCCCACTGTTCGAATTAGAGCCGTGCGAACTCCGAACACCTCACGGCCCTCCGATCGAGCAGACCCCACCCGATCTCCGTCCGCCACCACATGAGCCGCCGGCTATAAATCCCCACCTACCCTCGGCGACTCCCTTCACCAGCATCGCCACGCCGTGGCGCAACAACCCCGTCACACACCGTGAGAGAAATTCGAGGGCGGGGGAGGAAGGAAGCCGGAGGCGGGAGACGGCAGGGCGCCGCCGCGAAATCCGTCGGCGCCGAGGAAGAGGACCGCGAGCGGAGCACGGGGAGAACCAGGAGCTGCACGGCACTGCAACCGGAGCTTCACGGCATCGAATCGCCCTGCACCGCTATCCTATCTTCGCCACCACCACGGTAAGCCACATGCCACCTCCGCCATCTTCGTCCTCTGCATCGGCCATGGCGCCCGTACCGGAGCGCGCAGGCCAGAGTCTCTACCGGCTCGGAGCGAACTCACGCCACCGCGCACACGTTGCTGCCTCATGAACCGCACCCGAATTAAGTAGGGAGACCGAGCTCACGACGATGAAAACACATACACGTCGCCGCGGACTGACGCGCCGCGGCGAACCGGTGTCCCAAACGCTATAGCCTCTGGAGTCGATGCTGGATAGCCGATTGAGATCAACCACTCGAGGTAGATCCCGTGCACGCGTTAGTTGAAGCCATAAACGAGGAGCCTCTAGCAGAGAGGGCGAGACGCCGTCGCGGCTGGGCATGCCATGGCGAGCCTGTGCTCCAGTTGCCACGGACCTCGTTTGGGAAACTAACTGACCGTATAGCATCACCGAGAGATGGAGAACACCGAGCGCGTCGTAGAATTAACTGGTGCCCGTTCATGAGCTTGTTCCGATGTCGCATGGTCGCGCCGCTATGTGCCGCCGTGCGGGATCATACGCATGGAGCTGCTGCCGAGTTTACCGAGGCCAACAACATGATCTGGAGGCAGTAGAGGAGATGGGAAGGAGACCGTATGATTGAATTTGGTTGGGGAGAAGCAGAACCAGCCGAACGGCATATCACCGCCGCGGCACCGCCGCCAAGTCACCTACGCTGGCCGCTAGGATCACCGGATCACGGAATTAGTGATTTGGATCGAATCACAGTAGAAACACGATCACGCTGGAGCTCAGAATCGAGTCCGAAGGGGCGAAGTTGAACACCGGCGCGAACTCGCCGTTGGCGGGGCGCCGCCGTAACGAAACAAAGGAGAAAGGGGAGAGAACGCCGAGGCTCGAGGCTGAAGGAGACCTCGAAGCAAAGTCCGTCTCGCCCGAGGCTCGAGACTGAAGGAGGGCTCGGTGCAAAACACCGATTCGCCCGAGGCTCGAGACTGAAGGAGGGCTCGGTGCAAAACACCGATTCGCCCGAGGCTCGAGGTTAAAGGAGGGCTCGGTGCAAAACACCGATTCGCCCGAGGCTCGAGGTCGAAGGAGGCCTCGGTGCAAAACACCGATTCGCCCGAGGCTCGAGACTGAAGGAGGGCTCGGTGCAAAACACCGATTCGCCCGAGGCTCGAGGTCGAAGGAGGCCTCGGTGCAAAACACCGATTCGCCCGAGGCTCGAGGCCGAGGGAGGCCTCGACTTACTCGAGGGTAGCGACCTCGGCATCACCGACCGAGGGAGGCCTCGACTCACTCGAGGGACGCGAACAGAAGCGTCCGAGTTGACGTAATGCTGACGTCATGATGACATCAACACCCGTTGACCAAGTCAACGCTGACCGCGGACCCACCTGTCATTCACTGACACCAAACGGACCAGTCACAGAGTGACACGTGTCAGCACCTGGTTAAATCGGCCATTGTTATTTTCAGAAAATAGAATAAACTTCGGAAATTCATAACTAATTCATACAGACTCCAAAAATAGTGTTCAAGTTGCTAAATTCATCTAAAATCGAGATCTACCTATTGGTACCATGTTTGAGTGCATTGGATCTTTTGAATTTTCATTCGTTCTTTGTGCTATTCTATAGATGTCGCTAATGCGACCATTTTCGTACGTTTTCAGAGCCGGAAGGGACGCCTGACAACGAGGATCACGTCTACGAGGAGGAACAAGACCACGATCAATCTCAAGGTGCCACAGCACCATCCAACCTCGTAGATCCCATTACGCACGTTAAATTACATTTCTAATTTACTGATGCTCAGTATAGGACTTGCATGATAGATTGCTTGTAAGCCCATACCTTGACGCAAACCTATCCCCTGCTACCCAGCTGATAGGATAGACACACGCGCTGTAAATACTATCTTGATTATATTTATTTGAGCTACGGTGAAAACCGGTGCATAATGTTATACGGTGTATATCGGGGAGTGTGCTGCGTGTGTTTTGGGTGAGTATGGTGGTGAGGGTTGTGTCGACCAAGGCCGAATATATGACGAGCCTGGTGCGAGTCTTGCCGTGGGGCATATCTGGATGCCCCTGTGGTGTGAAACCTGTGGCGGGTTAAATGGTGACATGAGGTGGATCTGGGTGTGAGCCGCTGGTGGAGCCCAGATCAGGAGCGTGCTGTGGTGGCACATATAATGAAAACCTTTGAGGAGACATTCCGGCTTAGTCACCCTAGGTGGAACGGGGACCTGACCACGGGGAAGACCTTTACATGCCACTCGCTCCTTATGGACGGGGACGGTCGGACTACCTGGTAGGGTAATGCCTGACGCGAGACGACACGTTTTGCGTTAACACTACTCTACCCCTCAACTAGTTATAGAGCGAACCAGCTAAACCCTAGGGTTATTCTGGGACCAACTCGTGGTAGGTAGTGATCCGACGGCCACGCCCGCACAACTCGTAGCATTGCCTCGACGCAACCTCCCGATTGCCGCCACGTGCCGCCCTTGCTCTGCACCCCCGGTTTTGTGGCCCAAACTGGGAAACGAGCCTTTTCAGCCAACCCCCGGTTTTGAGGCCCAAACCGGGAAACTAGGCTTCCAGCATCTGAGTTTTGAGGCCCAAACTCAGCAAACCCGCAGCGCCCAGGTTTTGAGGCCCAAACCTGGAAACCGTCCTCAGCCCGGTTTGTGGCCAAACTTGGAAACCCTCAGCACCCAGGTTTTTGAGGCCCAAACCTGTAAACCGTCCACCCGATGGTGTTTCTCTGAATCTACCACCAAACCGAAGCTGTAGAAGGGATGCACCACCCGTGCACCCCGTCCACCGACATGTGTCCCCAAGTTCTCGACTTAGGCAACACATGACCGCAAGTCTTCGCTCGTCGCTGTCTCAGGCTGTCAGCCACCACAGCTGATCCTCGGCCACCGGTCCCCTCAGTCCAAGCCTCACAGCCGCCCTTCGCCACTCCTCGGTCCATCGGCACGGCACGTCTCTACTTGACCTTCACCTTGTCTTTGATCACTGTATCCGTGCTCGAACCACCTGCACAACACAAGCCAAAGAACATGCGCATCATCCTAGTTGACAATCACTCATCACTTAGAGACTCGGCATACACCCATGTATCCGCACTTTGGGTTAAAGAATGCACGAGCCACTTATCAACGAGCCATCCAAGATTGTTTGGGTGACCAGATTGGCCGAACGAGAAGCTTATGCTGATGATGTGGTCATAAAGACAAAGGATCTGACTACTCTGATATCAGACCTGGAGGAAACTTTCAACCGACTACGCGCATACCAATGGAGACTCAATCCCACAAAATGCGTCTTCGGAGTACCTTCAGGACAATTACTCGGTTTTCTTGTTAGCCATTGGGGCATCGAGGCTAGCCAAAAACAAATCACAGCTATCATCAACATGAAACACCTACCTCAGTCAGGGATGTTCAGAAGCTCACCGGGTGCATGTTGCACTAAATCGATTTATCTCAAGGCTGGCAATAAATTTCAGTGGATGGAAGAAGCGGACAGGGCCTTTGAACAACTCAAAGGATACCTAACCAATTCACCTATACTGACACCACCAGAACCCAGGGAGCCGATGATGCTTTATATCGCAGCTACCACACATGTCGTAAGCACAGCGATCGTGGTTGAGCGCAATGATGACAAGCACATCTATCACACCCAGCAACTAGTGTACTACATTAGCGAAGTACTCTCCGATTCAAAGGTTAGATACCCACAAGTACAGAAACTACTCTACACTCTACTCATATCTTCAAGAAAGCTACAACATTACTTCGAAGCTCATGAGATTACAGTCGTCACAGATTTTCCTCTGGGAGGAATCTGTAACACCCTAGGTGTTAAGCAACCCTAAGTGCATAACTTGACATCTCATGAGCATAAAGCATCATCATTTCATGTTGCATTCTTTCTTTTGTTAAGTGTCATTTCATGTGAGCTTTTGTGATGCTTTGCTTGATTGAATGCTTGTGTGTCCTTGTTTGTGGAGTGCTAAAGTCTCCTTAGTAGTTGAACCTTGTTGGGGAGTCAAAATGAAGCTAGGTTTATGTTGGTCTTGTTGGCTAACCAAGTCTCTAACCCTAGTTGCCTTAATAGAGCCCTAGGAGTCCTTTTGTTTGACTAACTAAGACCTTCTTGATAGAAGCTTTGCATGGCTGTGGGCCCTTAACCAAAAGTGTGTAGAATTTAGTATAGAACAAAAGTTGTTTAAGGCCCAACCCATGAAAATGGGTTTACAAGGTGTTTTGGGACCCACAAGGCAGATTTGAGGGAGTTTAGGCTTAGAAAATTCTCTAAGTCCTAACTGCCCAAAACAGTTTCACGAGGTCAATCTTTGGAGCTTTTCTGGAGCAATCTAGATCGAACCAAAGATCAATCTTGTAACCAAAGTTGTAGATGGTATGTAGCTCTAAGCAGTAGAGCAAGTAGTTTAGCATTTCACCGAGCGGATTAGGAGTTAATCGCGCTCAAAGTCTGGCCGTCAGTCGGCCTGATGGCACTGAATCGGGCCGTGCCGTGCCGGCGCGCGCGCACGGCGTCGTGGCCGACAGCGCCAGGACGTTGCCGCCGCGTGGCGCTCGACCGGCCGCCAAGCCAGCGTCCGCGCGCGGCGTGGCAAGCATGACCTCGCCCTCGCCCCTGTCCGAACCCGCCACTCCCTCCTTTCTGTTCTCTCTCTCTCGCTCTCTGCTCTCGACGGCGCTCGAGCGGGAAAGGGGAGAAAGCAAGGCGCCGCCGCCCGTTCGCTACCGTCCCACCACCGCACCGTCCACCCAACCAGCCGCCAAGCTTCGCCGTGAGCCCCCGCACCCCGTGCTGCCCTCAGCGCTCCATAGCAAGCCCTAGGTAGAGCCCCGGGATGAGTCGCCGCCATGGTCGCCATGACCGCCGAGCTCGGTCCACCGTGGCCGGCCTCCATCCCGTGGTTGCGTGTTCCCCTAGTGCGTGTTTAGGGGTCAGTGAGGTCCAAGGAGGAGTTGGAGGGTGATGGTTTAGCCGATTAGGGTTAGGTGCCTGTGGAACGCCGTTGTCCGCCATGACCGGCAAGCTCGGTCCGCCGTGGCCAACTTCCTTCCCGTGGCCGTCCGACGGTCCTAGCTAGTGTTCGCGAATCGCCGAGGCTCGTAGAAGGTGTTGGAGGTGTCGGTTAAGCCGATTAGGGTTTGGTTGTGTTAGTACGCCGCCGTCCGCCGCTCGCCATGGTCGCCGGAGATGGCACGGCCGTGGTCGCAGGTGCTCGGAGCCAGAGCCCTGGCTTCTGAGCCTCGGGTTAGGTTTACGAAGGTCGCCGGAGTAGGATTCGGGAGTCCGTTTAGCTCGTCATGGCCGGAGTCGGCCGGCGTAGCTCGCCCGCGCCGCCGTGTCCGCCATCGTCGACGGCGAGCTCTATCCGAGCATGCGCTGGACTAGGTAGGGGCACCGTCGGGTGCGGAAGGAGAAGGGGAGTCCGCCAGTAGGGTTAGTCTCGCCGGAGAAGTCGCCGACGGCGAGCTCCGTCGTGGTCAACTCCTCCCTGTCTCGGTGGGGATGACAGGTGGGGTCGGTTTGACCCGGGGACCCGCATGTCAGCGAGTCTGGTGTTGTCTGTGTGCACTAGTTCGGGTACTCGTAGTAGTTTCCTGTTTGAATGTTTTTCAGGTTTTATTAATTAGTTTCCAGAAATGGTGTATTGCTTGTTTAATTCATATCTTGTGAAATATAAATGCTAAAAAGGTGAAACAAGTTTTGTTAGGTTTGTTATGTTGAGGTCTATGCATGAAAAATATAATATGTCCAGTTTGTGGTGATTTTCTGTGTAGTTATATTTAATTTATGTTTAGGCTGAAATATTGTTAAATGCATAGTAAATTGTATGTGTCTCAGAAAAATGTGATTCTTGTTTTGTTAGGTTTGTGTTGAGGACTAGTTTCTGGGAAAAATGTAAAATGAGGTTACTCTGTGAAATAATTTGGCAGTAGTAATTAAAATGATTAAATGCTGTTTTCTTGTTTATTTTGTAATAATTAAAATATGAAGAGTATGAACTTGGTAATTTTTACTGACTGCTCTTGTGCAAAGAAGTTCAGAAGAAAATTATGAAATTTGTTGTTTGACACTTTGCACTAGGAGGAGTAGTTCAAAGCACCTTTTCACGATAGAATTTGTCTTTTTCATAGAGGATGAAGTCTAGGTCCAAATAGGATGAAATTTGGACAGGGGATTAGATCAAGTGTTGTTAATCTCCTGTAATTTTTGTAGATTTTTCCCTCTAGGTTGGGTTGCTGCTATAGGCTTGTTTAATTAGGGTTAGTCTAGCACTGGTTAGAGGATAGTAAGCCCGTTAAGCAAACTTTGATGTGGTAACAACAGGACGTAGTAAGTTAGTTATGTTAAATTAGGTGGTTGAGTAGCAGTAGATGACATGTGCTTATCTCCTGAATTGTTACTTCGTGTTGCATCACCATGCATCCCATGTGCATTCATGTTATTCATTCATGTACCGCATCATGCTGGATCGGTAGTGGAAGCTCAGGAGACGCCGGAGGAGCAGCGTCAGGAGGAGACACCCGAGGAGAGGATCCCGGAAGAAGACGCTGAAGACCTGCCGGAGTGCCGTGATCACCGCCCCGCCGACTTCGAGCGAGGCAAGCCCCGGAGCATTTTTCTCCTATGGTTTGCAAATTACCGTTTACAAGTTAACATGATATGATTGTTGCATTAGGTTATAGGAGTTGTGTGATACCGTTGCTGCATTAATTAATTATCCTTGTCTACCTACAAATATTACCTTGTTATCCCTGATAAGTCTAGGCTCGTCTATGCTTAGCCTGCTTAGACCGGTAAAAGTCGGGTGATTTCCTGTCTCCCGCATATAGGTGGATACTAAACATGTTTAGCCTCGTGCTATCGTGGAATATAACCATGTGATAATTAATTTGAGACCGGGCGGGATGTAGGAGCAGCAGGACATGGGTTTTGTGTGCTAGTAGTCTCCCGTCTGTGTCGATTAGGAACCGACGAAGGCACACCTCAGTCATTTTGAACGCGTCAATCACTTAACGAGCAGGTGCGGGTACGTCCCGTGAAGCCGAGTAAGGTGTTTCGAGCCAGTGATGGAGACGTTGACACCTAACACCCAGGGCCTTATATGTACCATGGGCTACTATTCTGATCAACCTGGCATGGTCCGAGGGCAGGCAGGGCCTGATCGACCTGGCATGACCGTGGGCAGTTAATAGCTTGAGCGACCTGGCATTGAGATAACCCCCGGTGTAGAAGGGTCCATGGCCGTCCGCGATTTGGGTTCTCGAACCTCCTGGGTGGTCGCCAACGGCCACCTGGCAGGGTGTGTCGGGCGAGTGTGCGACATTTTGTCCCCAGCTGGTAGGAATCGATTATAATCGCCATCGCTCCTGGTTAGTGAGTAACTTGACTGAGCATGTGTTACCATAGTAACTTATGGAACTAAATATGGTTATGATACTGAATCTGAAAGGCTATTGATGAAATAGTCACTCTTGCTTGATTAAGTAGCCAAGTGTTTGCTCTAGAACAGGTGCAAATCTAGTTAATTAGGTTGATTACATAAAATTGACTGCTAATACTCTAATGATGATTATTTAATAATGAAAACGCTTTCTTGCAAAAAGGTAAATGTGGGCAACCCCAGATACAGCCTTGCATAATCCTTGGTGTCGGTTATTTCTGGTTTTTGACGGGTAAGTCTAGCTGAGTACCTTCTCGTACTCAGGGTTCTATCCCTTGTTGTTGCAGATGGGCAATGTTTCTTCGGCTATTGCGAGAACTGTCTGTATCCCGTCGAGGGCAGTGACTAGACCATGGGCATGGTCAATCCTTATCTTCCCTGATGCTTTGTGGATGGATCAGGCATATGGCACCGTATTGTGAACTAAGGACTTGTGTTTCAAAACTATGTTGCTTCCGCTTTTGAATTCAAACTATGGTTTGTAATAACTGTTGAACTCTGATGTATTTGAACTATGTGCGAACTGAATGTATGTCGTGGACATGTACGCTAATCTATTACGATCTTGGTTAAAGTTGAATGACTTGAAATCCTTCGAGATTTCCGGACTACCGGGTTTATACGAGCTTAAGTACTTGTAGTCTCTGCGCAAGCAGCGATTCGGTGCTTAATCTGGTATAAATTGGTCGGTTCTGTCACAGAATCCTCCATAATCGTGACGCCACTGGGAGAATTTCCAAGTGGGCAGTTGAACTGGGAGCACTCAACATCAAGTTCACTCCGAGGAAAGCAATCAAGTCATAGGCTCTAGCTGATTTCGTCGCTGAGTGGACAGAGATACAGCAGACCCAAGACAACGCTATTCTGATCACTGGAAGATGTACTTCGACGGGTCCCTAAAACTCGGAGGAGCAGGAGCCGGAGTACTTCTAGTATCACCCGCCGGAGAGCAGTTCAAGTACGTTCTGCAGATATTGTGGCCCGCCACCAACAACGAAGCAGAATATGAAGCACTACTCTATGGACTTAAGCTAGCAGTCGCACTGGGCATCAGGCGACTCCTAGTCTACGACGATTCTTCCGTAGTAATTCACCAAGTCAACAAAGACTGGATTGCACAAAGGAAACAATGAATGCCTATTACACGGAAGTCCGCAAGCTTGAAAAACACTTTTCTGGGCTAGAACTCATTCATATTACCCGGGATCTCAATGTGGCAGTAGACATCCTAGCAAAATTAGGATCTGACAGAGCCTTGGTCCCTAGTGGTACCTTCGTACATGAATTATCCAAGCCGCCAATCCAAGAGAAGAAAGAGGCTGAGTCAGCACCATCCATCGCGGTTCTAACTCTAGCACCCGACTGGACACAAGTCTTCATTGACTACTTCAAAGAGCATAAACTGCCAAGTGATAAAACTGTCGCAGAGAAAGTCACCAGACGTAGCAAAAACTATGTTTTAGTCGGCGACAAGCTGTATCGACGTGGAGCTTCATCAGGAATCCTCCTCAAATGCATCTCACCAGAAGAAGGCAGGGAAATCTTAAATGAAGTTCACTCTGGGTGTTGCGGTAACCACACAGCTTCAAGGACTCTAGTCGGAAAAATCTTCAGATCAGGGTACTATTAGCCCTCAGCTCTGAAAGACGGAGAAGACTTAGTCTGTCGCTGTCAATCGTGCTAGTTCTTTGCCAAGCAGCAGCATGTACCTGCACATGAATTGATTTGTGTTCCTCCATCCTGGCCTTTCTCATGCTGGGGACTTGACATGGTAGGTCCTCTCAAGCGTGCTCTAGGCGGATTCGAGTACATCTACGTCGCCATCGACAAATTCACAAAGTGGATCGAGTACATGCCCTTGATCAAGTTTAATGCATCCAAGTTAGTACAATTCATGCAAAGCATCTTTCACCGCTTTGGGATGCCGCATAGAATCATCACCGATCTCGGGTCCCCTTTCACAGCTACTGAATTCAAGTCATGGGCCAACGACTGCGGAATCAAGATAGACTATGCATCAGTGGCCCATCCACAGTCCAACGGCCAAGTTGAACGAGCAAATGCCCTGATTCTTGCAGGGTTAAAACCAAGACTATTTGACCTCCTAAAAGATCACGGCGGAAAGTGGGTCGAAGAACTGCCTAAAGTAGTCTGGGGGCTACGGACACAACGAAGTCGGGCAACAAGCCAAACTCCTTTCTTCCTGGTATATGGCACTGAAGCGATCCTCCCGGCTGACTTAATCTGGAACGCCCCACGAACAGAGCAGTATAACAAAGGCGAAGCTGATGACACCAGACGGCTAGAAGTCGACAGCCTCAAAGAAGCCCGATTAACCACACTCTTTCAGTCAGGCAAGGGTACCTCAAGGGATGAGCGCTACTACGACAAGAACGTCCATCACCGCACTTGTCAAGTAGGTGACCTGGTCCTGAAGAAAATTTAGAATACTTACAGGGTGCCACAGCTTAGAAGTCCATGGGAAGGACATTACATTGTATCCAATATAACAAGACCCAGGTCATTTGAGCTAGTCACTGAAGATGGATCTCCATTGCCAAATTCATGGAATATTGTGCCTTGAAGAAAATTCCATATTAAGGACAACGCTTACAAGCCTGACTCAGGGCATTTGTATTTCTTAGTGTCGGATATTACTAAAGTTTGAAGTTCATCAGAAACAAAGACTTTACAAATTATCCAGGCTTTTTTCTACATCTCACCACGACTAATCAAGTCCGCATAACAATCTCTGCAATAGCAGGGCTTACCAGCGGACTAATATTAATATTACTCGGATGGGATTGGTTCAGCGGTAACTGGTTGGAAACACACTTGCACTACCTCCGCGGCCGTGTAGGGGGGGCGAAGGTGGCCAATCGTCAGAACCGAGCGAAGATGCAGCGAAACACAGAAACAGTGCGGAGGGGTGTAGAGGAAGTGAGAACAGTGATGTTGTGGCTCTATTCCCCCAAAAATCGTCCCTTTACACTGTTCACCCCCCTGGTATTTAATAGGGGATACCAAGGGGCGCTGACCAAATTACAATAGGGTACAAGAAAGATTCCTCTGCGGTATACGAATGGAAGGGTAGAATCGTACAAACACAGACACACAGAAACCTAGTTCGTTTCCATGCCCCCGGCCCCCGCCTGGCTTGCATACACCTTCGCCCAGGGCGCGAAGGTTAACTTCTCTGCTCTGTCGGTTGCAAGACGTGCACCCATGCGCTCTTCGCTAATTTTGATCTTTCTCACGGAGGTGTGCGACATGTTCGAGGTCACCACTTGCTCTTCCCAGGTCATCCCTCCTGCAAAAAACCGTAAGGCCACTCGAAAGCTGAGTTAGTACGCGAGGGTTAGTAAAAGGGGTCCCGGAGAACTTGGTTAGGCAATTTTGGTTTTTCTCAAGTGGGAGCAGGGCATTCGCGAGGGTCGTTTCTTGACTCGGCCCGCATGGCGTCACTGCCAAGGAGTTCTCCTTCCCCCCAACAGTAGTCCCTCGATGGCTTGGATCTAAAAACGATTCGATCTTAGGCCCAAGCAGCGCTTTGTTTGCAAAAGAACAGTACCCCCTTGGCAGCGACGCCCCGGCTGCTTGTGGGCCGGCCCGTTTGTGTTTTGGTTGCGGTGGTTTGGACCCCATTTCGTTTCTGTGCCGCATTTTTGGGATTTGTGCCGGGTTTGTCGGTTGGATGGCTCGTGCCCTAGCCTATATAAAGGTGGGTTGGTGGATGCTTTGAGGTATGTGCGCTCATTCGCTCTAGCCATCCTGCTGTTGTTCATTTCTTGTTGCAAAGGTTACTTTTGTCTAGTTTCGAAGGTTGTTAGTTTTGCTTTCAGTGAGGTCCCTGTTTTGAGAGATGGCGAGGTCCAAGCAAACCGCTCGTGTCGTTTCACCCTCTGCTGCAGATGAGGGGGTGACCTTTGAGTTCGGACTTAGCCGGGTTTGCAGTTCAGAGTTGGCTGCTTTTGTCAAGCGAGGTTGGATTGAGGATGGGAAGGCTAGGTCCA
This sequence comes from Coix lacryma-jobi var. lacryma-jobi, assembly GCA_009763385.1. Lineage (NCBI taxonomy): Eukaryota > Viridiplantae > Streptophyta > Magnoliopsida > Poales > Poaceae > Coix > Coix lacryma-jobi. The sequence continues at coordinate 19,263 of VDCT01000916.1, forward strand.
GTGCTGGGGAGACAGTGCTGAAGCCTGACGCAGACGAGGTTGTTGTCTTTGAGGAATTCTTTGAAGCTGGGCTGCGCTTCCCCGTTGATTCCTTTGTGACTGCTGTTCTGCAGAGGTTCAATCTGAAGTTCCATCAGCTTACACCTTCATGCTTTACGAAGATGTCAGTGTATGTTTGGGCATGCCGCTCGCAAGGTATTGTTCCTCACGTCGAGGGTTTCGTTCAGACCCACCGTGTGCACATGCAGCCTCGCAAGATAGCGGATCGCAAGGGTAACAGCAGTCTGGGTCAGTTTGCGGTGTATACCTTTTGCCACCGCGCCGGATCGGAGTTGCCAGTGCAGTTGCAGAAAAATAAGTGGACCAGCGGATGACAAGAGTTCTGGTTTTATTATAAGCTTGATGGAGTGTCGGAGCTTTGTGGCGAGCTTCCTCCTCTTGGCGACGTGAGTGCTGAAGCTCAGATGGGCCCCAAGGTGCATGCCGCTGTTGACTGTCTGAGGGTGGTCGCGCGTTCTCAGTGCGCTCGTGATTTAGTCGAGGAGTACTGCTGCGCCAATGCGTGGCCCCTCAGCCGGAGACATATCTGGTTTCCGGTTGAGGAAGACCCGAAGTACGAGGGTAGGGGATTGAAGAAACCGAAGCTTGATTTGAGCAAGATTTGGGAGAGGGTCCTAAAGAAATTTCCTAGGCGTCAAGATGCTATTGACCACCCTTGAGATTAAGGCTATCCACAGCTCGGTGGGTAGCGGGGGTCGTGTTAACAGGGTTTTTGACATGCTCGGGATCTAGTATGCTAACTGGCCTGCTGCGTCGAGCGAGGATGTGCCAAAGAAGAGGAAGCGTGCTTCTGTGGAGGAGAAAGGGATTGTTTCGCAGCCGAAGAGGGGTCGTGGTCCTGGTCGTGGCGGCGCCGGCGGCGGGTGAAGGCACTTGCGACGAAGGTCGCAGTAGGTTCGGGTGCTACCGGCGCTTTCTTCCTTGGCCATCGTTTCGAGCGGCCGAGGTGTTGGTAAGGTTGGAGGACGGGTGCCCCGCGTGGCGGTATTAGTGCTTTAATCCAGATCTCGGATGACGAAGGTGTCTCCGATGATGATGAAAAGGAAGAAGGGAAAGAAGATGAAAAAGGGGGGGCACCGAAGAGGACTCATCTGACGATGATAGTGATACCTCTAGTGGCGAAGGTAACTCCGATGAAGATGTGTCCATTGAGGACGATCGAGAAAAAAGGATAGCCTCGTCTAGTGCTGGTGCTGCTGCCACTCGAAGCATTGATGATATTTTAGGGACTTCGAGCTCGAGAGTCCGGAGCGGAGGGCGGTGCCCGAGTATGGGGGTGTCATATATGGGTTGATGGCGTTGAGGTGGTTGGCGGACTTGAGTCGATAAAATTCCAGGCAAAAGG
>VDCT01000917.1:0-15589 GCA_009763385.1 Coix lacryma-jobi var. lacryma-jobi
ACCGCAGACACCGCTGTGCCCGCCGCCGCCCGCGCCGCCGCCGCGCCCCGGCCCCGCCCCGCCCCGCCCCCGGCCCCCCCCCGCGCCGCCCCCGGCCCCCCCCCGCCCGGCCCCGCGCCCCCCCCCCGCGCGCCCCCCCCCCCCGGCCCCGCGCCCCGCCCGCCCCGCCCCCCCGGCGCGCCCGCCCGCCCCGCGCGCCCCTCGGCCCCGGCCCGCCGTGCGAGGAGAGAGGAGAGGAGGAGGAGAGGAGAGGAGGAGGTGGAGGAGGAGAGGAGGAAGAGGAGGAGGGGAGGAGAGAGGAAGAAGGAGGAGTGGAGAAGAGAGAGGACAAGGAGGAGATAGTGGCCCGTCGTCAAGCCGCTTCGGTCGTCCCCGTGGCCGTCGCCGAAGCTCGTTCTTGCTATTCTCGTCGCGAAGGTATGCCCTATGTAGTTAGTAAATAGTTAGTAGTTAGTAGTAGTAGTAGTAGTTAGTAGTGTTAGTAGTTAGTAGTAGTGTTAGTGTTAGTAGTAGTGTTAGTGTTAGTAGTAAAGTATATGGCTCATCTTGGTACTATTGTGATTGTTGGTCTTCGTGACTATGTCTGCTATACATGTGGTTGTTGGCCTTCGTGCCGACGTTTTCTGCAGGTTTTGGGAACCTCGCCGTGCAGGGGAGGTGCTGCCGAAATTTTTGGTCGAGACTAACCATATGCTTTTTTTGGCAGGAGGAGGACCCGTCGGAGGGACTCGGCGACCCCGATCGTCTTCGTCGGCGTTGCGGGTCTGCCTGCACCGCGTCGTCTCGCCACTGCCCCGACTCACCACTGCCCCGCTACCCTGACCTCACCGACACCTTAGGTATAACCCCTCTATCCGTATCCTTAGGTATCTGATCTTTGGTCGCGTAACCTAGTTAGACGTCTCCCGTTCGAAAGAGATACAGTCTTAGATATTCAGTCCTTTGCATATCTGCGACCGTATCTCTTTCGAATTGTCCACGTATTTTGGACAGCCCGCGGATGCGTAGATGAGCTAGTTTCCATGTTCTGCTCCTGTCAGAGTCAGAGTTTCGGCACCACCTCCTCGTTGTTCTCCGGATACACACTCTCCCTGCCAGGACGTGTATCGGGAGAACAGCGAGGAGGTGCTGCCGAAATTCTGTCTCGGGTAGGAGTAGAACATGGAAACTAACCCATCTGCGCATCCTCGGGTGGGATTAGGACCTATCCTTCTCCTATTAGATGGTAGGAACGCGTGTAGATGCAATTGCTGGTTTTATTACTCGCTTACATATGTATATGCCAGAGGATGGATAACCGTGACTGGATGTACACGGGCCACGCAAGTAAGAGCACAGAATGGGTTACTAAGACCAATGCTTTCTTAGAGCATGCGTTTGGTCCGGCTGCTAAAGGGTCGAGTCGGATGCCGTGTCCCTGCAGCAAATGTGGGAACAAGAAAAGAAAATATAAGAATAACGTGGGGGTAGATCTTTACAAGTACGGATTCGTTGAAAACTATACTTGTTGGGTCCACCATGGTGAAGCCGATCGGATTAGAGAGGAGGTGGTGAGACAACGTCTCGAGGAGTATGATGGAGATGCCGGGGTAGCAGACATGATGGGAGACTTTCAAGAGGCTCAATTCGGTGAAGGATTGGAGGAGCCAGAGGACACCGCAAAGGCGTTCTACGACATGATGTCTTCGGCACAGAAGCCCCTTCATGAAAAGACAATGGTTTCACAACTGGATGCCATTGGACGCCTAATGGGGTTCAAGTCCCAGTATAGCTTGAGTCGAGACGCCTTCGATGGCATGTTGGCAATTTTGGGCACCCTGTTGCCGGAGGGTCACATTCTGCCGAAGAACACGTACGAGTCACAGAAACTTCTTCGTGCACTTAAGATGCCGTATGAGCAGATCCATGCTTGTCCAAAAGGGTGCGTCCTATTCAGGAAAGATCACGAGAAAGCAACACACTGTCCAAAGTGCAAAGCCTCTAGGTATGTGGAGGTAGACCATGGAGATGGCAAGAAGGAACAACTTAATATCCCCGAGATGGTCCTACGGTACCTTCCTTTCATACCTAGGATCCAACGACTGTACATGACAGAGGACTCTGCGAAACAGATGACATGGCACAAGAATGGCAAAGATACAATCCTGACAAGATGGTACACCCATCGGATGGTGAAGCATGGAAGCACTTCGATGCCATGCATCCTGGCAAAGCTATGGAGGCTCGAAATGTACGTGTGGCGCTGGCGACAGATGGGTTCAACCCGTATGGAATGATGGCGGCCCCGTACACTTGTTGGCCTGTGTTCGTGATCCCCCTCAATCTCCCTCCCGGTGTTATGTTTGACCCTAAGAACGTATTCTTGTCGCTGATAATTCCTGGACACCCGGGGAACAATATGGGTGTGTTCATGGAGCCTTTGTTGGATGAATTGTTCGAAGCTTGGGAAAACCCGGTACTGACATATGACCGAGCAACAATGAAGAACTTCAAAATGCATGTGTGGTACCAGTACTCCCTGCATGACTTCCTGGCGTATGGCTTATTCAGCGCTTGGTGTGTTCACGGGAAGTTCCCATGCCCAATATGCAAGGCAGCTGTGAAGTTCACTTGGTTGAAGAAGGGAGGGAAGTATTCTTCATTCGACCAGCATCGTCAATTCTTGCCTCTTGACCATCCGTTCAGAAGTGACATCAAGCACTTCAGGAAAGGTGTTCAAGTCACCAACCCCATTCCTCAGTTCAAGAGCGGTTCCGAGGTCCGTGCCGAAATAGAGGCTCTGAAGTTTGATAAAGACAACGGTCGTTTTTTCGGGTACGGAGAGGAACACATGTGGACCCATAAATCGGGCTTGACTAGACTCCCCTATTTCAATGACCTTCTTTGTCCGCACTACATCGATGTAATGCACACAGAAAAGAATATCGCTGAGGCACTCTTTGCAACACTCATGGACACAGAAAAGTCAAAGGACAACGTTAAGGCCAGACTGGACCTGCAAGAGATGTGCGATAGACCAAAGCTAGTGATGAGGGCTCCTGGTGCTGGCAAGAAATGGAAAAGAGGTCCGGCCGATTATATATTGAAAAGAGACCATAGGAAGAAAGTACTACAGTGGATCCAGGCGTTAAGGTTCCCTGATGGGTATGCGGCGAATCTGAGGAGGGGAGTGAACTTGTCTACTATGCGAGTGTTAGGGATGAAGAGTCATGACTACCACATATGGATCGAGCGGCTCCTTCCTGCGATGACCCGGGGATACCTCCCTGAGCCTGTGTGGCGCGTGCTGGCAGAGTTGAGCTACTTCTTTCGCCAGCTTTGTGCCAAGGAGCTATCTTATGACGTGATTGCTAACCTAGAGGAAGTGGCACCTGTGTTGATCTGCAAGTTGGAGATGATCTTTCCACCCGGCTTCTTCCTGCCGATGCAGCATCTGATTTTGCACCTACCGTACGAGGCACGGATGGGGGGGCCCGTGCAGTGCCATTGGTGCTTTCCAGTCGAGAGATGTCTAAAGGTTCTTCGGAAAAAGTGTAGAAATAAAGCCAAAATAGAGGCTTCCGTGGCAGAAGCATTTATTCTGGAGGAGGTGTCGAACTTCACAACAACATATTATAAGGATAACCTTCCTAGCGTGCACAATCCACCCTCTCGTTACAACGTCGACGAGAGTTTATCGAACCTCAGCCTTTTCAAAGGCCAACTCGGAAGAGCAAGCGCATCGAGGACCAAGATGTTGCGGCATGATGAGTGGCACACTATCATGTTGTATGTTGTTGAACCTTGACGAAGTGACTCCTTATGTGCAGTAAGTTCTCAATGAGCTTGTTACATGCGCCGTCACTATCTTCAATCTATTGATTCGACCTTGTTTTTAAGGAAATTTATTGATGAATACTGGAGAGAGGATAGGGAACCTTCCTCTGAAGAACAAGACCATCTTCTCAAAAATGGTGTGCCCGATTTCATTTCGTGGTTTAGTACGAAGGTACACCCAACTAACCTTGTATTTCATTTCATTTCTTGTTTCATTTGATGAAACGATCTACCCTGTCTCAACTTACAGGCCCGCACAGATGCGGAAATGATGGATGAGTTGAAACAGGTTGCCAATGGCTTCGACTATAGGGTCAAGTCATTCACCGTTTATGATGTGAATGGCTATCGCTTTCACACAAGCAGCTACGAGCAGAGTCGGCCCAATCGAAAGACCAAATACCGGAGTTCGTACGCCCGGCACCGATGAGCGCGACTATTACGGCATAGTCGAAGAAATATATGAGCTCAACTTTGAGGGTACCAAAGCTATTAATCCAGTGGTATTCAAATGTCATTGGTTCGATCCTGATGTCACGAGAAGAGCCCCTGAGATTGGGCTAGTCGAAATTCGACAGGACTGTTTACAAGGGAGACGATGTCTATATTGTGGCTCAACAGGCCACACAAGTTTATTATCTCCCATGGGCGTGTCAAGAAGACAACAATCTTATGGGTTGGTACCTTGTGCAGTTAGTATCGCCGCCGGTAAAGCGCCTCTCCCAAACGATGATGATTACAACTTCGACCCAAACACATATAGCGGAGAGTTCTTTCAACCTGAGGGGCTAGAAGGGAGGTTTGACATTGACATTTTTGAGCTGATGGACATGGAAGAAGACGATGACAATGATATTGATGAGGACGAGGGTGATGAGGTGCACAATGCCAAGGACTTAAGAATGCTTGAGCGATTACAGTTTGGTGGTGACATTGATGAGGACGAGGGTGATGAGGATGATGGAGACGACGCCGATTGTTTCGACAATATTGACAGTGATGACGACACACGTGTGCCACAGCCAACACACGAGGGGCACTAGCCACTGACAATCGCGGAGATAATTTTTAATTCATGTAATGCTATATTGTTATAATTATTTTGCAATTATGTTCTTGTTCATTTTGTCTCTTTATAAATACTTATCGTTTATATGCTAATTGATTTTATCTTTGTAATGGCAGGCACTCGACAAAATGCCGGGCGGAAGGCGGCAACAGCGGGTCAACTCGCGCTACCAGAGGTCCAGCTCACCACCCACCGCAGCCGAGGAGCCGTCGACGAGGAGGGCGAGGACCGGCCGCCCCGCGGACGTCCTAGGAGGGAGCCGACTCCGACCCGACTCCCGACCCGCGAGACCTCCTCGGACGACGACCAGGGGGACGCCAGAGGGACGACCAGGAGGACGTCGGACGACGACACCACTTCCTCGGAGGTCGCCAGGGGGCCAGGGGGACGAGGGTGGAGATCGTAGGTGCCTCAGGAGGGGGTTCCACTTCCTCTGCTTCGAGCAGAGTGTACTTGCGCGGCCCCTCGCAGCTCCCGCAGCAGCGGTCTCGCACCTAGCCGCCGTCCGGTGATTCGACCTTACGGCGACAAGTAAGTTACCATTAATGTTTTCACTACTTGTTCACATGACATGTTCAAAATTGAACTTCCGACTAACAGTTGTTCTTAATGACTCATGCAGGAACTGGGAACTTGTGGCAGGGGCAAGACACGCCATATCAATGGCGTTAAGTCTTCTGATTCGGAAGAACTACCCTGGCTTGGTCACCTACGCGGGGTTAGGTCACCGCCCTGGACGTGGGACCACTTCGGTGCGCTGGACCCCACGTACACCACCGTTGCAGCGCGGATTAGGGCCGAGTTCTGGGTGAGTCTTGCTCGCACAACATTTCTCAATGATACGTATTTGTGGACGTTCTTGAAATAATGAAAGGGTACATGTTGTCTTTATGCAGGAGTACTTTGCGTGCGAGGCGGGGAGAGAGGCCGAGGCGTTGCACGTGCAGGACAGGTCTGCAGGTCCCGGCTCGCGGATATGTACCACGAGGCGCGGATCCAGTGCGTCATCAACTACAACGCCGACGTGTTAGGGAGGCGGTGAAGAAGACGGATGCTAGGCAGATGATGCTCACCAGGGAGACCGACCTCACTAGGGAGCAGTACATCCAGGTACGTACAAAACAGTAATACTGATTGGTCCATCCATCACTTAGCGGCTCTTCTAACATATTAAATACTTATTGTCTTGCAGTTCTGTCCTGGTTGGTGCGCCAATCACCTAGACTGCTGGGTGGCCATTGTGGACAAGTGGAATCGGACGAGTGGTACGAGAGGCACAGTGCCCGCCGAGACTGCCGCCTGCAGATGCCTGGGGTGCCACACCACCAAGGCAACCTTAGCCTCGCTGCGTACGCCGACAGATGGGTATGCTCTACTGATTTTTTTATTCTAACACTCAATTACTCATTACTTGTAATCATCTGTGTTTTCCTCGCAGTCCCAGTCGCATGGTGGTGAGGAGTGCCTCCCTTTCAAGGCGTACCACTTGTCGCACCAGGGCAAGGCGACTGCAGCGAGCACCCAGTACAACCCAAACGCCGGGCCCGAGGCGTTCACCAACACGAACGCCTACACCAAGGTCACCGAGTACACCACTGCGGCTCGCGAGCGCCATGGGGAGGACTTCGATCCGGCCACCCAGCCCCTAGATACAGACCTGGTGATGAGGCTGGGAGGAGGGAAGCAGCACGGCCGGTACTGGATAGCCAACAGCGCAGTTGACTCGTCCTCTGTTCCCAACCTCGCTGAGATTCGAGCTGCCAGCACGAGCTCCTCCGTCCCCATACGACCTCGGCAGCCGACCTCACAGCAGATGATGGCAGCACTTCAGGTAAGTACTTGTTCTATTCGTCGTTCATTGCTTTTACACATATACCTTGTCTTTGCATTGTTTAAACCTTACGGGACGAATTTTGCAGGCCCAGATGCAGGCCCAGGCGGACCAGATGCAGAGGTTGCAGGCCATGCACGAGGCCGAGGCGGCGGCCCATCGTCGCGACTTACTGGCCGTCCAGCAGCGGGAGGCGCAGAGGACGCAGGACATAGCTCACTTCTTTGGGAGCCTGAACATCCCGGGTGTTGTCGTGCCTCCCTCGCTGCTCACTCCTTTTGTGCCTCCTGTTACTCCTACGACAGAGACTCCGGTGAGTATATATGGTTGTTTATATTTCTTTAACTTTTACGGCTGTCCTCCAGGTGCTAACGAATTTGCTTCTCCTTTGTGCACTCACAGTCGGAGGGTTCGGCACCGACTCCTCAACCTGGCCTTCCTCCGCACACTCTGCACATCACTGGTGGCCCTCCTCCGCAGCCTGGGTGGCTCCCCGGTGGCCCTCCTCCGCCCTATGGGTGGCCAGGTTACCCTCCTCCGCAGTCAGGGTACACCGGGTGGCCATCTGGACCTCCGCCGCCTGGGTGGCAAGGTTGGCAAGGTGGTCCTTCGGGCGGGTCGTGGGACGCGTGGCAAGGTGGGGGTTCTTCACAATCTGAGCACCAAGGTGAGCAGTGATGGCCGACTTAGATTTGTGATGGACTTGTGAGATGGATGTGATGGACTTGTGACTTGTGGACTTGTGATAAACTTGTGAGCTTGTGATGCATGGAGACTGAACATGTGATATTTGTTTGAAATGGATATGTATGTTATGGATGTGTGATATATATGCATGTGATATTTGTCTGAAATGGAATATGAATGTGTGATATGATATGTTTCTGTAGGGAAATGAAAACAGAAAAAAAATTCCTTTTTCCCAGCTTTGCCGAGTGCCACACTCGGCAAAGAGGTCATGGCACTCGGCAAAGCTGGGCAAATTTTTGCTCAGCTCGGCCTCTTGCCGAGTGCCTTGACCTGACACTCGGCAAAGAGGCCCTCTTGCCGAGTGCCGGCCACGTGGCACTCGGCAAAGAGGCCTCTTTGCCGAGTGCCGGCACGTGGCACTCGGCAAAGGGCCCTCTTGCCGAGTGCGGCCACGTGGCACTCGGCAAAGGAGGCTCTTGCCGAGTGCCGTCCGTGGCACTCGGCAAAGAGGCGTCAAGTGACGGCTCCCGTTTGCTTCGCCGAGTGCTGACCTGGCACTCGGCGAAGGCTTCGCCGAGTGCCCGATATTTGGCACTCGGCGAAGAAATCGTTGCCGACAATTCTTGCCGAGTGCCTTTCGCCGAGTGCGGCACTCGGCGAAGCTTCGCCGAGTGCGAAAGGGCTTTGCCGAGTGTGCCAGCACACTCGGCAAAGCCAACTCCTGTAGTGATGTAGAAATTTAGAATAAGTTAGAAGCAAGTTATATTGCAAAAATACAAGATCGGGACCAGAGTAAAAATAGCTAGAGAGCAAGTCCTCACGTAGAACGGATGGCGACTATCTCCCCAACTTTATATATACAGAAATGAAACCTCAATTAAGCGACGGGTCGTGCGTGTGGAGAATGGTGCCCGTCTTACATCTCACGCGTTACCTCTCTGCATGCATCCACTCTCCCTCACGTGTGCGCGCGCATCTCCTCTCCTCCCCCCCCCCCCACTCCCTCCCATCCCGCGCCGAAGACGAAGAAGACAATGCCGATGTCTAGGATTCCGATTCCGAGCGACCTCCACCATCTTCAACTGGCAGGCTTAGAAGGGCTTGGCCAAGGAGAGGCAAGTCGTCCAGGTAATGGGGAAGGATGTCGGGCAGTTTGGGGCCCTGGCGGTGACGGAGGCATCCGGTCCAGGGAAAGGTGACCGTGATGTTTATGCTAGGGTCAACAATATTGTGTTGGGCAAGGTTTGGAGAGGTGGAGATATATAGATGAGCACAAGATGCAGGTGCATGGAGTTGACGGAGATGAATTTATTGGAAGTAAAAGCCTAATGGCAAAGGTATATGCATAGGGTTTTTTGTTTACCGACCCTTGGTGCAATAGAAAAGTAATTGGCCGGATTTGGATAGATAGTTATACTATTAGGACATAATACAATAATTTAGTGCAACTTGGTGTGGACTAACAATACATATGTGTTATAGGCCTAGCGATTTAGTGAGGAAGCGCGAGAAAACCTTTGAAGACAATGTATTGCAAATGTTAATTCAGTGCTTAAATTATTGTTGCCTCATGGGACACTCTTTGGAGTTAGCAAATTTGAAAACGGTTTCAAAACAGGGGCTTGGTTAGGTGGCTTCTACACTAACCTATAAGTCCAGTGCTCTCTAGAGGGCAAGCACTAGAGCTTAGGCTACCCCTTAACCTTTCTCAGTCTAGTGGTTTGTTGCATAGTGGGTAAGGTTACATGAGAGAGTGCTTCAGTGGAGGTTTGTTTACCGTTTAAACTAACAACATAGGACCTATCCTTCACTAGAGTAGAGTCACCATAGAAAGGAGTAGGACACATCGTAGCTCCCGATTGTGCACGGAAAGTTTGATTTTAAGCGAGACTAGTTTTCTTGTGGGGCTCTGAATACAAGGTGTGGTTAAGATATTTAGCTCTTTGTACTCCATGGGCAAACCCATGACTATAAGAGCTCAAGAGAACAATCCACTCACATTTGCTTGGTTGATCCAGATCTGATTTGGGTGATATGTGGAGGGTCCATTGCATTTGCATTGATAGTTTGCATCTAGGGCATTAGAGACTAGTTGAAGCTATGATGAGATTCTTGTTACTTGATGGTTGTCGCCAACAAGACGGATTGGAGGCAGAGAGTACCATTGAGCACCACATGGAGATTATATGGAGAGTTTGATAAAGGATTTGTGAGGTGTCTTTTGCTCGTCCCTATATGGAAGATCACGAAGAGCAAAATTAGTGGGGTTGTCATTTCTTCCCTTGACCGTTAGGGGTCTGAGAGAATAAGCATGAAGGTCTTATCAAATATAAATTGCCCACCACTACCATTATTAGAGATAATTTAAAAAAACCCCTAAAATCCATACAAAGTTACCCACTTTTTCATCATGATATATATGCACTAAGAACTCCATGGCAATAACTCTTGTAAGTTGTGACTTCAAAAACTTTATACATTTCTAAAATAACATAAAGACAACAATTTCAACTTAACTAGAGAAAAATGTATCAATTAATGAGTTGAAATTTGAAAAAAAAATCAAAATCTAGATGTATGGCATCATGAGACACGCATATGAGAGGCAATAGGAGCCAACATAACTTGAGATAAGGATTCATCTAAATGCATATCAAAAATACACACGTACATAGGAGAAGAACTATGTAATACAAAATTAATTTATAATTTATCTCAACTAAATAGATATTGCAGAATATGTATAATACATATATTATGTTAGAAAATGCGTAGAGAGAAAGACTTCTGATTTTTCTTAGATGTAGGTATATATCTATATCTATACCTCATATTAAAGAGAAGTATTCTTCCATTCATCTTTTTTTTTTACTTTTTAAGTACCGTCGTGTTCTCCATATCCCATATGTGACCAAGATCTATACTGATACAAGTTTGTATAATTCGTATTCAACATGGGCAGAGGCAGGGGTATTCCTAGGAGTACCCAGCTTATTTTTCAAGAACTCATATATATGTAAAATATTTGCATATAGAGTTTTATATTTTTTGTTCAAAATAGATTCGTGCTCTTGAGCAGCTCGTCAAGCTGTTTTTTTTTTCTAGTCATGTGTTCCTGCCTTAGCATGTTGGCCATCATATTGTGTATGAGATAGCCTATATATGCCAGTACTAAGCAGCCTTGCGGTCCTGTTTTTGAAAGCCTTGTCTACGTTCATCCGTGTGTCTATGTTTTTTTTATCTTGCCATCTCGTAGATATTCAAATAGAGTTTCGAAAAATGATGAAACAAACTAATTAGCATGAATTATTTTTCCAAACCATTGGTGACATCTATAATGTGAATTATTTGCACCTATATATACTAATCTTATATCACATAATTTGTGTTTACATCTATCTATATATGAGTCATTTGCACCCATTCTACCATAGTACTCCTAGTAGATACTCCATCCGTCCATAAAAACATGCAATTATGGGATTCGTGTCGATCAAATTGATTTAAGTTTGACCAAGATTATAATAAAAAAGTATTAGTATTTATGTGGTTAAATAAAATCATTATGAAAATATATTCTATTACTAATCTAATGGTATTTTTCGTATTAAGAATGTTAGCACTTTTTTATATAACTTTGGTCAAAGTTTAAATTGTTTGACTTCTTGATAAGCGAGAGTTACATGTTTTAATTGTTTGACTTCTTGATAAGCGAGAGTTACATGTTTTGTTGGACGAGAGTACTACTAATCCCGGCCAGGAGATGAATCGAGGACTGAGTGCCTGCCCATACGGTGCATGCGTCCCATACAGTACGGAGTACTCCCTGCGTCCCGACATAAGTGTCGTCCGAAAAGCGTGTCTGTGAGGGAAACACGGATTTTTAGAGATACTTATTTTGGGACGGAGGGAGTACGTGGTTTCAGAGACACAGTGCCTGCTGCTGCGGCGCGCCGTCTGCTGAACGTCGGTTGATCTCAGGAGCTCGCGATACCCCCTGGTACCAAATGCATCGGTTGTCGTGTCTGCCATATGTGCTGGACTTCAATGATCCGTGGCATGCATGCCACCTGACACGCCTTGCTCTGGACCGTCTTTCCCACCTCCCTCTGTTCAGCTTCAGCATGCATGCATGGTCGTCAGGGCCGGCCGGGGACGATGGATCGGAGGCGGACGACATCCCTGTAGTACGCATCAAAGTGCCATACTGTACTAGCAAAAATGTGCTGTCTAAAGTCATGTGTTCCCCTGCTGGAAAAGGCGTGTAAGCACTAGCTTACTACTAGCTGCATGCATGTCTTCAGGGTTTCTCCATGGAACTACAGTATGGAAGCATGCATGCATGGAAGTATACCTTACTCCTAGGACGGAGGAGTACTTCGGGTCGGGGGCGCGGGACATGGGAGCCGCCGTCGTCGCCGCTACCTCATCTGATGCGATTGTTCCATCGCCGCTCCAACCACCTCGAGTAGGAGGACGGAGGAGAGTCTACGCACCACGCATGCATGCACGCACGCGCATGCGTCGGTCGAATCGATGGCTTTCTCTGACACTCTAGTGCATTGCTGTGTGACCTGCCGAGAAATCGGTAACCGTGTAACGCGCGTCGTCACTTGGACCCTGAGATCGATTTGATCCAGGACCTCTGCGGTGCGTACAGCGTGCTGGCGGCCATATGGACGCATCCCTGGGTCGTTGCTGGGTCCTGCGTCCTGCTCCTGCCACAACCCACCAGGCAAAAACACAAAAACACCAGCGCGGTCAAGCCCATCAACAAAAGGCATTGTCTCGTCTCTTCTGTTGGCCAGCTGTCACCGTGCGCGCGTGATGAATTGTTTTAGTGTACCAAACGCGTTTCAAGCTAGCAAGCAGCTCCGAGGTTTGGATACGTACAACAAGCCAACAAGGGCATCTAATTTTGTGCGTATCTCTCAAAATATTTCTTGTTTGAGATTTTGAGAGAACCCTTCAACTGCCAGTTTATATTCGCTAGCACATCACCCTTCAGTTTGCTGGCCATATGGTGGATTGGTGCCGGTGGTGGTTCCAGAATCGCCAAAATATATTACGGCTAATTTCGGCTGTTTCAATAGTGTTATGTGAGGAGAATAAACGAAGTACGGCTAATAAACCGGCTGAGATAAGTCAAATGAACAGGCCCCTATAACAACTAGCAGTGGTCCTTCAATTTCAGCACACTTCGGTCTACGTATCCCATCTCTAGCTAGCTATATATGGCATTTTACGGGAGCTGTGTTGCCATTTTCTTAGGCATCTACTCAGGCTTTTCATTGGCACAGGAGTACGATCAACTCAAAAAGAAGCCCTAGCCCTGTACCCTGTGTGCAGGTGACGAGCGAATAGAGAAGAATCTGTCGTGTGCATGCATTCTGGCTCTGGCATTGTGCTTAACGAGCCCTATATCCTCGGGTTCTGCAGCTATAAACGATAGATCTTCACTTTCACGAGCTTTGTTTTCCCCACCCTAACCACACTGCTATCCTGGAAAATGTTCTGACGAACGGCCGGTACCACTTGCCAGCTTTGCTGTGCTTTGCTGCGCAGCTCTTGTTGGCCGGCCGGCGTGGTAGTATATTATCAACTGCATGCGAGCAATCCATTGTTCGATATGATTGAGCTTGAAGGAACTGAGCAGTAAAAGCCGCTGATATTAGAAATTGCAGCAGGTTTGAAATTAATTAGGAAGATCGAGAAAAATGCAACTAGAGCTAGAGTAGCTGATAGATCATAGATAGTTATCCAAAATCTGTCAAAACCACAGGTGGATTTCAGGGTATGTATTAGGTTAGGAAATAGAAAATGTTTACAATGGTTGCCAAAAAATAGACGGCTCACGAGGAGCGATCCAACGGTTAAAAAGGCACAGGCACCAAGAGAAACCACTTAGAGGCACCAAGAGGAACTAAGGTATACTAAATGGTGGGACGTATGCACCAGGCGCGTACCAAAATTGGTGAGATCATCACCTAAAAAAATTAGATTATTCTATTTTCATATTTTTTTAATATAATTAAGGGTATAATGGTAAATTTTGAAAAATAATTTCTTTGAAGAATTAAAAAAATAATGTTTGAGTAGTATAGGAACGATTGATTTTCCTTCTTTCCTCAGTCTCCCCGTCGCTCTGTTCTTCTTCTCTCCCAATGTCCGATGCGCGGCGCCGACTGGCAGGGCAAGTTCGAGGGTGGCCCGCGCCCCCACGACCCCCTCCCGGCGGCTAGCGCGGCAGCGCCCCTCCGTGACATGCCTACAGCGTCGCGTCCTGGTCGTGCTCGCACACGGACCGGCTGCCGCGGCCCTCACGGCGTCAGCGGCGGCGGCCCGCCGCCCCCATGACCCAGCCCCTCCCGGCGGCCAGCGACGACAGCGCCCTCCGTGACGCGCCTACAGCGCCGTGTCCCAGCCGTGCTCGCGCGCAGGACTGGCAGCCGCGGCCCTCACGGCGTCCAGCGGCGGCGGCCCGCACCCCCACGACTCACCTCAGTCGGCACCGCCAGCCCGCACGTAGCAGCCATGGCGTGGAGTGAATATCATGTTAATGGGAACAACACTTGAGCCCTGCACAGTTCCTTTAAAACACAGTTAATTTCAGTTGTTTTTCATGTTTTTGAAGATAATATTGTCATGGTATAGTGTCCTTCATTGATGGGTGATGGTCTTGATTTAAGACGATTGCAAAGTTTATGAAGAGGTGAATTTTTTCTTCAATTTTATCATTCGCAGTCATTCTATAGCAAGACAGATTTCTGTCAGTCTGACCAAGAAACTCACTAGTATGACCCTTTCGATGTCCAGGGATGTTCATATGAAATGCACTACCGGAGACGGGCTCTTTGCCGAGCGTCGTCGCTTTGCCGAGGGCCAACCCTCGGCACCATACGAAACTCGGCGACAATTCCTACGCCGAGGGTCCGACTCTCGGCGATGTCTGGCCCTCGGCAAAGAAACCCTATGCCGAGAGCCGAACCCTCAGCGTAGAATGCACCTCGGCAAACGTAACCCTCGCAAACGGCTCCCCTGCGCCGTTACCTTTGCCGAGAGCCCTCTGTTAGGCTCTCGGCAAAGGTTTGAATTTTTTTTTGGTAAACTCTATGCCGAGAGCCCTGACCCTGGGCTCTCGGCATAGGTGCTCTTTGCCGAGGGCTTTAGGAAGCTCTCGGCAAAGCATATATATATATTTTTTGTTTTTTGCTCCCAATTTTTCTGTGGCCTTGCTACAGTACTACAAGCCAAGATTTCAAATTTGGTGTGTTTTCCATAAATCTTGCTATATTTCGCGTATTTTTTTAATTTGATGATTTTTTTCCGCGGGACGTACGTTTGAACGGCAGATGCATGAAATAATAAAACTCAGCGATCGAAAAATGGTATTCATTCTTCAGAGGGTATTTCGACACCGTATCCAGGGACAGGCGCGGAGACTCGACCGTCTCGTGCACGAGAAACAGCGACCAAGTTGCGTGATATTGGATTTAAAATTATTAAAAATACAAACAAAGTCAGAAAATCATGAAAATGAACGAGTGACCTAGACATCGCATGTAGAGGCTATGAAAAATTTTGGGAATATTGGAGCAAGTGATGACGCAAGATGGTCCAAACCCTGCGATGATATGCGGAGATCTCAGGGTTTGGACCATCTTGCGCCACCACTTGCTCCAAACATTGCCAAAATATTTTTATAGCCTCTTACATGCGATGTCAAGGTCACCCGTCCATTTTCATGATTTCTGACTTTGTTTGTATTTTTAATAATTTTAAATCCAATCTCACGCAACTTGGTCGCCGTTTCTCGTGCACGAGACGGTCGAGTCTCCGCGCCTGTCCCTGGATACGGGGTCCAAATACCTCTGAAGAATGAATACTATTTTTTGGATCGTGAGTTTCATTATTTTATGCACCTGCAGTTCAAACGTGCTTCCGCGGAAAAAAATCATCAAATTAAAGAAAATGCGTGAAATATAGCAAGAAGTATGGAAAACACACCAAATTAAAATCTTGGCTTGTAGTACTGTATCAAGGCCACAGCAAAAATTGGGAGCAAAAAAACCAAAAAAAAATATATATGCTTTGCGAGAGGTTCCTAAAGCCCCGGCAAAGAGCACCTATGCCGAGAGCCAGGGTCAGGGCTCTCGGCATAGAGTTTACCAAAATAAAATAAA
>VDCT01000918.1:0-15651 GCA_009763385.1 Coix lacryma-jobi var. lacryma-jobi
CTCCTTTCCGGCGACCGGACTAAGACTGGAGAACCACTTGTGTTTCCCGGTCATGTGCCTCGAGCAACCGGAATCCACCAACCAACGTTCTCCAATCGTTTTACCTACATCAATAAAAAGACACAGGTGAGCATACGGTCCAACACTGGGGTGAGTAAAATGGGAATTATACCAGTGTTGGGCCGGCTGCTCAAAAGAACGGTTAGCAGAAAAACCATTCCTAGCACGCCTACGAGAAGAGCGATCACCACGTAGAGGAAAATGTGGTCCGCTAAGGGAGGAGCGTCCATCGCGATACTCAAAACGCGATGGGGGAAAACGCTCAACTACAAAGCCACCGCCACGGGTCCATAGCCCACAACTGTAGGCTCCCGCCGGGCACATTCTCTTCGCGGCCTAGGCTAGGAACATGAGGTTTTTGGACCTCTAGGCCTAGCAGCACGCCTCTGAACATTCAGCACATGTACATCATGGAAAGGATGGTACATGTCCGTGTTGTTCATCTCCTTTGCATGCACGGCGCGCCTCTCTCTTGCGCCGAAAGCAAAACTCACTCAAGTGTTCATCTCTCCCACAATGCTCACAATGGTACCTCACCGCTCTCAAAGGGGTTGTTGGTACTCACGGTAGTGGGTGTGGATCACTTTGCCCTTCTGTGGCATAAGCTCCTCTTAGATGGGTGGCATGGTGTCCAGCTTGTTCTTGAGATGGTTTGGTTTTGGAGCCCATGATTGTTTCTTGGGTGGAGCTCTCGGAGGTTCCACAAACACACCATCCTTGGTGTTAGGCTTTAGCGGCTCTCTGGGTGGTATCTTAGTAAGCTTGGGAGTAGTGGTGGATTGGGCTTCTCACTCGGGTTTAGACCACTCGACTCTCCAATCTTGCCAAAAGATGAAGCGCACTCAACACCTTGAGCAAAGCCTACACCTGGACCTCCAGCAGCACCTTGAACTGGGAGATCATCATCCCAAGCTGCGGCTCACCACTCACACACCATGACAAGATGGTCCGAAGGTATGTGTTTTCCTCCTCGGTTTGCATCTTGTCATGCTTCACATTAGCGATCTCCATCTCCAAACCATCACAAAAAGCACCTAGTCACACACGTGCTATCCGAGCTGCTGCCTTCTCAAGAGACACAATCTTGGCATTCTTCTCTGCCAACTCATTGCAAGCCCGCACAGGACTTGCACGCACCCAACACCGAGGATCTAGCCTTCAGCTCATCCACTTCTTCTACCAACACAACATACTTGCTTCTCAAAGTGAGAAGATCATCATGTGTGTGGTGCACATCTCGCACTCAACCTCCACAGACACGACTACGGTGGACTTGGCAAACTCAAGTTCCTTCACTGTATCCTCCCACTTCTGCCTAAACTCCTTGCGCTCTCTAGCAGCACGCCTAAGCAACTTATCCTGACTAAGGAGCGTGGCAGTAAGTTTCTCGACCTCAACAGAAAGCTCGTCGGGGTCTGAGATACCTGGGAGTGTCGTCGTCATCGTCGTTCCGAGGGTGTCCTCCAGCTCGCCGTCGACCTCCTTGCCGAGGGCCATGGTGCAGAAGCCATCGTCGGCGGTGAGAAGCAGAGGCCGTTCAGGTTGTCCTCGGTCCTCTTCTTCTTCTCGGACTCGTCGTCGCTTGAGGAAGCGGAGTCGTCATCCGAGTCGTCGACGTCGCTGAGCTTGGCGAAGAACGCACGCTGCTCAGCATGGGCCTTCTCCAAGTACTTTCGTCTTGATGTACTTGTTGAAGCCGCCCTTCCGCTTGTGCTTCGCGGGGACGTACTTCTCCTTGTGCTTGCCGAGTCGTACTTGTGCCCATGATCCGCCTTGCCGAAGGTCTGCTTGTTCTTCTTCGGCAATTGGCGATGAAGTGGTTAGGGTCGCCGCACTCAAAACATCCCGAGCGTCCTCCTCCGCGGTGATGGTTCATGCGGTTGTTGTGAAACCGTGAGAACCGGTTGGCGAGCAAAGCCAACTCGTCATCCCCATGAACTCCAGCTGCTCCTCTGTGACAGAAAGAAGAGAGGAAAGTGCAAAGCCTCCAGAGGGGTTAGCAGAAGAGCCAGAAACCAAAGCCATTGACGGCCAGAAAGATTTTCATAAGAAGCCCTCGCCATGGCGTCAATCTCACTGGACTTGAGCTTACTAAAGAGCTCGTCACATGTGAGGGTCTCATAGTTAGGTGATTCGATGATCGTCTGATCCTTCGAGTCCCACACCGACCGATCAAGAGTATGCAAAAGCGTCAAAGCTCTCTCATGATCGTCGAAAGGCAACAACTCCTTGTTAGCCCTCATCCTGTTGACAATCACCTGAAAGCGAGCGAATAAACTTTCTATGCTCTCGCCAGGCATATGTCGAAAGTTCTCATACTCTTGCTTGAACGACTCGAGAATGCAATAGCAAGGCGACCAGAGCGGGGTGAATGGGAGCTCAAAATTTCTCTCAATACATCGGCCTTTGTCCCACAAATCAACCCCCAAAAACTTCGATCAAACCGTGATGCCCACGACCCTTGGAAGAGGGTGGATGATCCCTAGGATCACAGCGAGGCACCACAAAGCGATAGCAATCCAAACGCCAAAAGCACTGGCACAAGTTCAACTCTCAAGAACCAGTCCCTAACGTAGATAGACGGCTAGTCGAGAAATCCCCAATATCGATGCTATCAAGTAGCAAAGATACCTAGAGAGGTTCCTTGGTCAGCTCTAGTGCCAAACGAGAAGTCCGGAAACCAAGCGAAGAAGCCGGAAGAGCAAGCGAACTAAACCGGAGGCTTCAGCCAAATCCCAGACTGTCCGGCCCTGAGGTCCCGGACTGTCTGTGGCTACTCCGGACTGTCCGCTAGCCAATCCCGGACTGTCCGTCGGCTATAAACGCAAAACAGCACAATTGCTGCAAGTCCCCTGGACATTCCCGGACTGTCCGCGAACTCCAACGGCGGACTGTCCGCGGTTCAAAAAGGACTTGTCCAACAGCGCGGAGTCAGGCCACTGGTCTGACCGACCCCGACGCACGGACTGTCCGCGGTAGCAGTGGCGGATTGTCCGCGGATGAACAGAGAGGGCGATTTCAGTCGCCCCTCACACGAATCCTCACAATCCGAATCAAGACTCATCCACGTTCCCAAACTTGGAGAAGATGATCACGAGGTAGTTAGGATACTATCCCCAAGAATCATCCGATCAAATCAACTCAATCACCGGGAAATCTTAAGGGAAGGAGTATGGACAAAAAAGCGCCACAAAAACGAAATCGACCCGATCTACTTGTTCGTGAGAAGATAGATGAATTCCTTCGGTGGAAATGATCTCCTCACTATAAAGAACAAGTTGATTCAAACGGATTTTGCAAAGACACAGTAGAGAGGGAGATCGAGTGAGGGGAAAAACGCGGAGAAACGAAGAACGCGAAGAACACGAACAAAACGCGAATCAAGTCATCGATCTGCAACCGTGTGGCTACCACACGCTACAACAGTGAGATTATTGTCTGACTTCCTCAAAATCTCCCGTACACAGAGGTATGGTTCTCTGCGGATCTCAGTTGCTACAGCAGGGAATTGAGAGAGCAGGAAAACCTAGAAGGCAAAGAGCAAAATGACTGAGATAGGATGGGAGGTGGGACTCCCTCTACTTACCTAATTCTAATTCCCACCTACCCCTAACTAATTACAGAGCGAACCAGCTAAACCCTAGGGTTATTCTGGACCAACTCTGGTACATGGTGATCCGCGGCCACGCCCGCTCAACTGGTAGCGTTGCCTCGACGCAACCTCACCGATTGCCGCCACGTGCCGCCACCGCGCTGCTTGTCTTTTCCCGGACATCGCCCCCGGTTTTGAGGCCCAAACCGGGAAACCTGCCTTCACAGCCAACCCCCGGTTTTGAGGCCCAAACCGGAAACCAGCCGACCATCGCCTGAGTTTTGTGGCCCAAACTCAAAACCCCAGCACCAAGGTTTTGAGGCCCAAACCTGGAAACCGTCCTCAGCCCGAGTTTTGTGGCCCAAACTCGGAAACCATCTGCGCCTAGGTTTGAGGCCCAAACCTGGAAACCGTCCACTCGGTGGTTTTTCTGTGGCTCAACCACCAAACCGAGCCGTAGAGGGGATGCACCGCCCGTGCACCCCGTCCACCGACACGTGTCCCCAGGTCCTCGACCCGAGCAACACCGTGACCGCAAGTCTTCGCTCGTCGCTGTCCCAGGCTGTCAGCCACCACAGGTGATCCTCAGGCCACCGGTCCCTCAGTCCAAGCCTCACGTCCGCCCTTCGCCACTCTCGGTCCATCGGCACGACACGTCTCTACTTGACCTTCACCTTGCCCTCGATTATTGTATCCGTGCCCGACACCTGCACAACACAAGCCAAAGAACATGTGCATCATCCCAGTTGACAATCACTCATCATCAGAGACTCGGCATACACCCATGTATCCGCACCAAACACTTCGGAGCTCGACGTCTTCAAAGCTTTCTTCAAGTGCGGGTTCGGAATCCCGGTCCACCCCTTTCTTCACGGGCTGCTGGAGTACTACCAGGTCGCGTTGTGCAACTTGACCCCCAATACAATGTTCCACATCGCGGTCTTCATCCATTACTGCGAAGCTTATCTGGGCATCGAGCCGCACTTCGATCTCTTCCGCCACTTCTTCCCTGAAGATCAACAGTACGGGGGCATCGGACATCGTTGGGTCGGTGTACCTCCAGCTCCAGGATGGAATGGCAAGAAGTACATCGCAATGCCACTGCCTTCAAACACGATGGAGTACAAACCCAAGTGGTTCTACATCCATCAGGAGGCGCCGAGGCCGCCATGCGACCCGGCCTTTGGGCCGAAGGTGTTGCCGTCGTGGTCAGAGCGTCCCGGCACGGCGGCGATGGAGCAAGTGGAGGAGCTCCTGAAGCTGGTCGACAAGAAGTGCGTCGACGGGGTGGCGGTGGCGTCGAACTTCATCAAGAGGCGCTGCCAGCCCTGCAAGGAAAGGGCACACTCAGCGTACGAGTACGCTGGGGACGCGGGAGGCACCGGAGTCTCTGTCATCGGAGGAGTGTTCCTCGCGGGTTGAGGCACTGTTCGACCTGCAGAAGAGGAAGAAACTGGAGTACTTGCGGAAGTCATACTCCCTGGAGTACCCTCCGCCGAAGGTTAGTGTCTTTGCCCTGCGTGTGTTTGTTGAAATGCGGAACTGAGTACTTAGGCTCGTAAAATCATGGTGCAAGGTCGAGAGGCGTTCGTGTCGCAAGCGCCGTCGAAGGCGTGGCCGAAGGGCGTGGACCCGCCGCGAGATGTATGACGATGGTCGCGGCGTGGCGGAGGTCGCCATGGAGGAGATCGAGGGCAGCAGGGAGGAGGGGAGCCGAGTCCCCGAGCCCCGGTCCGAGGGGCAACGAGCCCGTGCTGACCCGAAAGGAAAGCGCCCAGCCGCCCCTGCGCGAAAGAAGAAGGTGTCGCTGGAGACTGGCGGCGCCTTCACCATTGATGAAGAGGCGGCAAAGCCTCGCCGCGTTGTCTTTGACTGGTCGGATGACGCGTCTGACAGTGAAGACGACGTCCCGCTGAGTGCCCGTCGCGGGCAAGGGTCCTCGACGGGGCGCGGAAGCAGAGCGGCGAAGGCGAAGCCGAAGCCGAAGGAGACATGGATGCCGGAGCGGGCGTCGGAGACCCGGGAGTCGTCTGGCGGGGCGACCGGTGCGCCCAAGCCACAGGAGGAGTCCGCAAGCGGTGGCGCACGTCCACGCTCTTGTCGCTTCTGTCAAGAGACGAAAGTGTTGGGCCTATAAGTATTCCCTACTCATCTTATGATTCTTACCTTGGTCGGATCTTGGCGTTGACAACATGTCCATGCCCTTTGCAGGTCACCGGATGCCGAAGAGGTGCCGGACAGCGAGGGCGGTGGTCAGAGGGAGGCGAGCCCTTCGGTGGAGGCGGACATTGGTGGGTCGGCGAAGTCGGCTGCATCGGAGGAGGCGTCAGAGGCGGCGGTGGACGTCGAGGCGTCCACAGTCCCCGAGCCTCGGCGGGCAGAGCAGCCGGAGGCGTCTGAAGTCCCCGAGCCTCAGGAGGCGGAGCGGCGGGCGTCCCCAATGCCAGGGGGAAGTTCTGGAGGAGGCATCGCGGCCGGAGGTGCTGCGGCTCCGGTGGCCGGGTCCTTGGGTCATCGCGCTCGGCGACGAAGAGGAAGGTGGCGCCGCCTGCCTCGCCGGAGATCGAGGAGATCGAGCGTCCAGAGGAGGATCCGCATCAGTGTCCTGTCCGTCGCTTCCGCGTCGATGGAGACGAAGTCGTTGAGGTTGACGACGAGGCAGCGAGCGCGGTGACAGACGCCATCATCGGAGACGCGTCGAAGTTGTTGGAGAAGATTCAGGTGGGCACATTTACCTGTCATTGTTTACCTTTAAATGGCTTTTGTTCATTCTCGTCGTCGTTTGTCTATAGCTCCTGTTGAAGGTCGGGGAAGAGCGTAAGCTCGCCCTTGACCGGATGGCGCCGATGGCCGAGGAGAACGAGCGGCTCTGGGCAGAGGTAAATCGCGTCGAGGGTCAGTTCGCTGGCTTGGAGGCGCATCTGGAGGATGCCCACACACGTTCTCGGGAGCTTGAGGAGATCATCTAGCAGCAGGGGCAGGAGAACTTCCAGCTTCAGTTGCGGGCCGATAAGGCTGACGAGTTCGCCGCACGTAAGTCGACGATGCTATACTCCCTTTTGCTTAGTACGTCGTCTGGTCGGAGTCCTGAATCGTGGAGTTGTCTTCACAGAGGCGATGCAGGCGGACGAGGAGAAGCGTCTCCTGGCCAAGGAGAAGGCAAAGTCCGACGAGGAGGTGCGGAAGTGGCAGGCCATGCACGCCGGTGAGTTTCCTTAGTGAAGTGTGGTCGGAGGTGGTCGTCGTCTTACCCTTTGTTATGGCGTTTGCAGTTTACCGGGAAAATGTGAAAATGCAATTTGCAGATCTGCAGCGGCGTATTGATGGTTACCATGAGCGCTTCTGGTCGCTGGCGGAGGAGGTGGCCCCATCGGTGCAATGCACCGATGAGGAGCCTTTCTTCCCGCCGGAGAAGGAGCGGCGGATCGGCGACCATGTCGTCCAAAAGGTGCGTGGCCTGTGGGGGCACTTCCAGGCGTACACCAAGGCGGCGGCACAGAGTGTGGCGGCTCATGGCCTCGCCATTCTTCGTTCGCATTATCCGCGGATGGAGATGTCGAGTCTGGGCGCTGGCTTTGCGGCGAACACGTCGAAGGCCGAGATGGAGCGTCTGGAGGAAGAAGCCGAGCCTGCCGCCGAAGCCCTCGTCAGAGGTGTAGACTTGTTCGGTGCTGGGCACCAGTAATATGTATATTAGGAGATAGTCTGTAAATAGACTCTTGGCCAAACTGAATCAAAACTTGAAGCGGGCTGGCGTGTTTTGTTCGTTCCCCGAATTCCGCAGACCCAATAGTCGTGAGCCGTAGCGATGAACAGTTCGGCCTTGGGTTATCCCAGGATCCGTAGCGTAAAGCGCGGAGCTCGTTTGCGCGTAGGAGTCAAGGGCGCCGCCCAAGGAACCTCTGCTGGCATCCCATAGCGCAGAGGGCGGGCTCTCATGCACGCGTAGGGAGGTACCACGGCCAGGGTCTTTTCTGAGAGGCTCAATTGTGGCATGACGTGGGCGAATGGCGACCGTTGTCGAGTGTGTGGGCGGCACGAACGCGAGGCACTGAGCTTATAACATCAGAATTCTCAGCCCGAGGTAGCCTTTCCTTCATAGCGCAGAGGGCGGGCGCTCATGCACGCGTAGAGAGGTCAGGACATCCCCTAGGAGAACTGTTGGCCACCGTAGCGTAGAGGGCAGGCGCTCATGCACGCATCCGATGGTGACAACAGCCTTGGCTCTGAGTTTTCATCGGCATTAGTCAGTCTGCTTGAAGACCGAATGGACAACGTGTGCATAACCGGCGCATACAGGCATTGGACGTATAGCCTCCGGAGGTCTCAGCCCAAGCTTAGCCTTCCCTTCGTAGCGCAAAGGGCGGGCGCTCATGCACGCGTAGAGAGGTCGGGACATCACTTGGGGGACTACTGGCCACCATAGCAGCTAGCGCAGAGGGCGCGCACTCATGCACGCGTCCGGTGGTTACAGTAGCCCCTGCTCTGAGTCTCCTTTAGCATCAGCCGGGCTGTTTGGAGAAATTGGTGAGTCTTCCGTAGATGAGTTGGAGAGGTCGGCGAGCCGTCCAGAGATGGGTTGGAGATGTCGGCGAGCTGTCCGGAGATGGGTGGAGAGGCCGGTGGCCGTCCGGAGATGGTTTGGAGATGTCGGCGAGCCGTCCGGAGACGGGTGGAAGGTCGGCGAGCCGTCTGGAGACGAGTGGAGAGGTCGGCGAGCCATCTGAGACTAGTGGAGATGTCGGCGAGCCATCCAGCGACGGGTGGAGATGTCGGCGAGCCGTCTCTTAAGCGTAGAATTTTCTAAGGTGCTCGATACTCCAGGAGTTGGGCACTCGATGCCTTCAGGTCGGCGAGACGATAGGCTGGCGGGTGACCTCCTTGACCATGTAGGGGCCGTCCCAGTGTGAAGATAGTTTGTGCAGGCCGTCGGTCTTGAGTTTTCGCTTGAGGACGAGGTCGCCGACGACGAAGGATCGGTCTTTTACGTTGCGGTTGTAGTAGCGGCGAACTCCTTCGAGGTACTTGCGGTGCGAAGGCAAGATGCCAGTTGTTCTTCTTCAGGTGGTCGAGGTCGTCGCGCGAGCCTGGTCGGAGGCTTTCCACATCGTAGTTTTCGACGCGCGGGAGCGGAAGACGACATCGGCGGGGATGACGGCTTCGGAGCCGAAGACCATGAAGTACGGCGAAATGTTGGTGTTGCGGCTGGGTTGAGTCCGGAGACCCCAGAGCACGGAGGGGAGCTCGCGCATCCAGCGACCAGGGTGCTTCTCGTCCTTCTGGTAAGGCGCTTCTTCAGGGCGTCAGGATCATGCCGTTGGCGCGTTCAGCCTGGCAGTTGGCCCGAGGATGGGCGACGGAGACATACTTGATGAGGACGTCGCCCTTCGCAGAAGTCCCAAAGACGTTACCGGTGAAGTTGGAGCCGAGGTCGGTGATGATGGAGTTCGTAGACCGAAGCGATGAATTATCTCGTCGATGAAGGAGACGGCGTTCTCGGCTGTCGCTTTGGTGATTGGCTTTGCTTCGATCCACTTGGAGAATTTGTCGACGGTGATATCCACTTGAAGCTGCCCAGCAGGTCGGAAGGGCCGATCATGTCGAGTCCCCAGCAGGCGAAGGGCCAGAGGCCGGTATTGCTTGAAGTCTTGTGCGGGAACGTGGGTTTGTTTGGCGAAGAATTGGCACCCCTCGTAGGTGCGGACGAGCTGTTCGGCGTCGGCGACCGCTGATGGCCAGTAGAATCCTGCACGGAAAGCCTTACGTACCAACGTCTTTGCGGCCGCATGGTTCCCACATTCGCCGGCGTGGATGTCGAAGAGTATCTTGAGGCCATCTTCCCTGGAGACGCATTTTTGGAGTACCTCGTTTCTGGAGTTTTTGCGCATGAGCATACCGTCGACCAGGATGTAATTGTTGACGCGGCGAAGAGGCGCTCAGCTTCTGTCTTGTCAGCGGGGACAAGGTTCTCGGAGAGATACTTGATGAAGTCCTCGCGCCAGTCGGACGGCGTTGTGGGTAACGTGGCAACCAGTTGTTCTGTGGAGGTGGAGTCGTGGCGTCCGTCGATGAGCGAAGCTTGGGTGGTCGGCGATGGAGGGCTCGAGCAGTCTGAACAAATACGCCAGCGGGGCCGGAGATCTTGATGACGCCAACTTGGAGAGCTCGTCGGCGCCTGGTTCCGGTCACGCGGTAGATGATGGTATTCGATACCGAAGAATTTGCCTTCAAGCTTCCGGATGGCGGCGCAGTAGGCGTTCATCTTGTCGTTGGAGCAGTTCCAGTCCTTGTTGAGCTGGTTGATGACGAGGGCGGAGTCGCCGTAGACCATGAGGCTTGACGCCTAGCTCGTGGCGATACAGACCGTGGAGGGCGGCTTCATACTCGGCGGCGTTGTTGGAGGCTGGAAAGAGTAGCCGTAAAGCGTAGCAGCTTTCACCGGAGGGAGATGTGAAGAGGAGACCAGCACGCGCCATGCAGGTGAGGGAGCCGTCGAAGAAGAGGGTCCAATGTTCTGGTGCTTCTGGTGGTACTGGAGTTTGGAGGCCGTCCATTCGGCAGAAATCGGCGAGTGCTTGCGACTTGATGGTCTGGCGACCCTGGAAGGCGATGTCGTAGGAGCCGAGCTCGATGGCCCACTTGATGATGCGTCCCGTAGCGTCCTTGTTGCGGAGAATGTCCCCGAGGGGGAATTCCGTGACGACGGTGACCCGTCGGAGCTTTGGAAGTAGTGGCGTAGCTTGCGTGCGTAATAAGGACCGCGTAGAGGAGCTTTTGTACCTGAGGGTATCGGGTTTTGGAGTCGTTCAATACCTCGCTGACGAAGTAGCAGGGTCGCTGGACGGGGTAGGAGTGGGCTTCCTCGCGTTCGACGACGATGACGGAGCTGACGACCCGGTTTGTGGCGATGTAGAGCAGCAAGGGCTCCTTCTCCTTTGGTGCGGCGAGCACAGGAGGCTGGGTAAGATACTTCTTCAGGTCGAGAAAGCGCAATCGGCTTCGGCGTCCCAGACGAACTTTTCGCCAGCCTTGAGGAGCTTGAAGAAGGTAGCCCCTTTTCGCCGAGCCTGGAGATGAAGCGGCTGAGGGACGCCATGCACCCGGTGAGCTTCTGGATGTCCTTCACGTTGGAGGGAGCTCGCATGCGGAGGACGACCGAAGTCTTGTCGGGGTTTGGGCGAATGCCGTCGCGGCTGACGATGTTGCCGAGGAGGTTTCCAGATGACACGCCGAAGATGCACTTGTTGGGGTTGAGCTTCCACTTGAACCTGTTGAGGGCCTTAAAGGTTGCCTCGAGGTCGGAGATGAGCGTGTCGGTGGTGCGAGTCTTGACGACGACGTCATCCACGTAAGCTTCGACTTTCTCCGGGATGAGGTCCTTCAGGCAATCCTGGATCGCACGCTGGTACGTGGCTCCGGCGTTCTTCAGCCCGAACGACATGGTCGTGTAGCAGTAGGCGCCGAAAGGCGTGATGAACGCCGTTTTGATCTGGTCTTCTACCTTCAAAGCAATTTGATGGTAACCGAATAGCAATCGAGAAAGGAGAGAAGTTCGCACCCGGCGGTAGAGTCGACGACCTCGTCGATGCGAGGGAGGAGGAAGGGGTCCTTAGGGCAATGCTTATTGAGATCGGTGTAGTCAACGCACATACGCCATTCTTTATTCTTTTTAGTACAAGAACCGGATTGGCCAGCCAATCCGGGTGATACACCTCTTTGATGAAAGACAGCTAGGAGCCGGGTGAGCTCTACCCTAATTGCCTCCTTCCTATCTGGCGCGAAGCGACGGAGCTTTTGGCGAACCGGCCTGGCGGTTGAGGAGACGTTCAGGGAGTGCTCGACGAACTTCCGTGGAACTCCAGGCATGTCCACTGGTTTCCAGGCGAACACGTCGACGTTGCTCCGTAGGAAGCTGACGAGCGCGTCTTCCTATTTGGGGTCGAGGTTGGTGCCGATGACGGCAGTCTTTCCGGAGCGCCGTCCACCAGGGCCACCTGCTTCGTGTCCTTCGATTCTTGCTGGAGCGCTGGTCGGAGGTCTCCGGGATCTCGAGATCGTCGGGGCGGAGCTTGGCGGCGTTGGCGATGCAGTCTTGGATGCGTGGAGCTGTTGGCTGTTCGGCGGAGTTGATTGTCTCCTGCTCGCACTCGTACACCACCTGGAGGTTTGCCCGAACGCTGAGGACGGCTTTCTTCGTTGGCATCTTGAGTACGAGGTAGGGGTAATGTGGAACAGCCATGAGCTTGGAGAGCGCCGGGCGACCGAGGATGGCGTGGTAGGCGGTGTCGATGTCGGCGACGATGAAGGTGATGTACTCCTCGCGGAAGTGGTCGGAGGTGCCGAACTGCACTGGGAGGGTGATCTGTCCGACGGGCATGGAGGGTTTACCTGGTACGATGCCCCGGAAGGGGAAATTTGCCGGGAATAGATGTCCTCATCCCTGCGCCAGACACTCCATTCTTCTCACCTTGAGGTGGAAGTACGTTGCTTTGGTTGGAGAGGTGGATGAGCTAAGGGCTAGACCCGTGTTGCTGGGTGCGTGCAAGTCTTGTGCAGGCTTGCAATCCGAGTTGGCAGAGAAGAATGCCAAGATTGTGTCTCTTGAGAAGGCCAGCTCAGATAGCACATGTGTGTCTAGATGCGTTTTCTGCAGGTTTGATGATAGCCCAATTCAAACGTGTTGCTGGAGTCCTGGTGTTGGTTTTGCTCAGGGTGTTGAGAGTGCTACATCTTTCGGGAAGGTTGGAGAGTTTAGTGGTCTTAAGTCGAGTGAGACGCCCAACTCCACCACTACTCCCAAACTAACCAAATTCCACCCAAAGAGCCTCTCAAGCCGAACACCAAGGATGGAGTGTTTGTGGAACCTCTAAGAGCTCCACCCAAGAAACTGACATGAGCTGCAAAACCAAACCACCAGAGGAACAAGCTAGACATTATGCCACCAATCCATGAGGAGCTCATGCCACAAAAGAACCAAGTGATACACACCCAATACCGTGAGTATCAACAACCCCTATGAGAGCGGTGAGGTACCACTGTGAGCACTGTGGGAGAGATGGACACTGGAGGGAGTTTTGCTTTCGGCGCAAGAGAGCGGAGCGTCGTGCGAAGGAGATGAACAACTCGGACATGTACCATCCTTTCCATGATGTACATGTGTCAAATGTTCAAAGGAGAGCAGCTAGGCCTAGAGGTCCAATGCCTCAAGGTCCTAGGCCGCAAGGAGGACGTGCCCGGTGGGATCCTGCTTTTGTGGCCTATGGACCCCGTGGCAGTGGCTTTGTAGTTGAGCATTACCCCCACCGCATTTTGAGTATCGCGATGGATGCTCTTCCCTAAGCGGACCACATTTTCTTGTGCGTGGTGATCGCTTTCCCCATAGGCGTGCTAGGAATGGTTTTGCTATTAACCGTTCTCTTGAGCAGCTGGCCCAACACTGTTACACTTCCCATCTTACTCACCCCAGTGTTGGACCGTATGCTCACCCTATGTCTTTTTATTGATGTAGGTAAGGCGATTGGATAACGTTTGGTTGGTAGATTCCGGGTGCTCAAGGTATATGACTAGAAACGCCAAGTAGTTCTCCAGTCTTAGTCCAGTTGTCGGAAAGGAGTTTATCACCTTCGACGACAATAGCAAAGGTAAAGTGTTGCCTCATGGGTCGGTGCGAGTTAATGAGCACTTTGTGTTGTGTGATGTTGCTCTTGTGTCTAACATGCATTTTAACCTCCTTTCTGTTTCGCAACTCTTTGATGATGACTATGAGATTCGTTTTAAGCCGAATCTCAGTCGTATTTTAGATCCTCAGGGCAATCTTGTATGTTTGATTTCGCCCTTTGGGAAAGTCTTCCGAGCTAATTTTTCGGAGTCGTTTGGAATTATTCATTGTCTTTTGGCTGGACCTTCCTCCTCTGATCTTTGGAAGTGGCATAGGAGACTAGGTCACTTGAGCTTTGACTTGCTTGCAAGGCTTAGCTCACTTGGCTTAATCCGAGGATTGCCCAAGTTGTGCATGAGGAAGGATCTTGTTTGCCATTCTTGTAGACATGGGAAAATGGTAGCCACTCCCCACCATCCTGTGAACCAAGTTATGACGAAGTGCCCTAGAGAGCTTTTGCATATGGACCTTGTCGGTCCGGCTCGGGTGAGCTCGGTTGGTGGGAAGTGGTATGTGCTTGTTGTTGTTGACGACTTTTTGAGATATTCGTGGGTTTTCTTTTTAGCTGAGAAAACTGAGACTTTCACTTTTGTCGCAATTTAATCTTGCGACTTCAGGACGAGTTCCCTAAGGACTCGATGAGAGCTATTCGTAGCGATAATGGTTCCGAGTTTAAAAACTCGGATTTTGAGAACTTTTGTAACTCTTTGGGTTTAGAGCATCAGTTTTTTTTCCCCGGCTCGTGACCGTGAGCACGACTGATATATCAGTTTTAATACTCTGCAGAGTTTGTACATCTTTACCCATGAGTCATGCGTTCCCATCACGCTAAACACTGCCAAGGTGCACAGCGGGGTCGCACTACAAGGCCTTTACAAAGCCCCTCCAAACTTGTGTTACACGTACTCTGAGGTTTCATCCCCGTACATAACTCAACAACCCCAGGAAACCCATCTTGAGCCACCAAACAAACCCCGTTTAGCATAACTTGGAGGAAACTAATTACTTAGCCAGTCCCAGAGCCATATAGGCCTCATGGTTTGCGCTGTTTTGTCGGGTTACTTGTCCAAGAACCGGGTCCTAGGGATCGAGGCAGGATAAATCTAGCACAAGCCCAGAACCAAAAACCAATCCAGCTACCGAGTCCCACGGCACAAAAACCACCAGTACGGTTCAACCTACCGGATTTTCCTACTCACCGCACAACCGGACATAGTCTCTTTGTCGAGTGCCTTAGGCACTCGGCAAAGGCTTTGCCGAGTGCAGCTCTCGGCAAAGGCCACACGGCAAAAAATGGATCGGCAAAGGGCTCTTTGCCGAGAGCCTTTTATCGGGCGCTCGGCAAAGTCTTTGCCAAGTGCTGAGGTGGCTCTCGGCAAAGAAAAGCCCTCGGCAAAGAAAAAAAACAAAAAAATCCAAAAAAATAAGGAAATTTTTTTATTAAATCGGGGGAAGGGCCCACAAGGCAGCGCCCACCTGTCTCCCTTGAGATCGCAAGTCCTAGTATTTTCACGCAATTTTCTCTCACGCAGTCAGCAGGATTCGAACTCACGACCTCTCGTTCGCGCGAAGCCTCCTCTACCACTACACACACACGTATACGTTCCATCTCCGTTTCGGTTACCCATATATTATACTAAAACGAGTGTAACTTGCTTATTCGAGGCCCTAAACGAATTCAAATAAAAAAGTTGTCGACTACAAAGCTTTCTAACTTTTCGAGACCTACAATTTTTGTTTTGATAGTTTTTCCATCCGAGGTCGTTTATAAAAATTTAAATTTCAAATTTGACAATTTAAAACGCAGTTTTCATTGACAAGATGATTTCAAATCAAAAAGTTGTCAACACCAAAGTTTCATAACTTTTCGAGATCTACAACTTTTATTTTGGCCATTTCACCATCTGAGGTATTTTGAAAAATTTGAATTTTAAATTTTTCAAATTCGATCGTAGTTTTGCATAACTAGATGACTTCAAATTAAAAAGTTATCAACTACAAACTTTCATAATTTCTCAAGATCTGCAAAGTTTATTTTGGTTGTTTACCCATTTATACATCCAAAATTATGGTTCTAATATTATTCACAAACATTATTATCACTCTTGTAGTTTCGTAAACTACCAGAGAGACATGTAAGATTTATGAACAAATTTATTTTAAATTTGTCAAATGAAGAAATAACCAAAATAAAAATTGTTCATCTTGATAAGTTAAACAACTTTTTAGTTGAAAGTTTTTTTATTTGGATTAATTTACTGCTTCAAAATATGATTTGAAAATTAGCTTTGCCGAGTGTCAAAAAAAAACTCTCGGCAAAGAGCTCTTTGCCGAGAGCCAA
>VDCT01000919.1:0-26834 GCA_009763385.1 Coix lacryma-jobi var. lacryma-jobi
CATCATTACAGGTTCAGAATCTCGGTTCTCCCCTTCCTCCTGATTGAATCTGCTTTTGCCTATCATATTTTTGCCTCTCGTCAGCCTTGCCCGCAGAGAATGACCGTTTGAAGGCAGCAGCAGACGTCGCTCTCAATGTGAATGCCCGTGGGGATTCTGTCAAAGCTCGTCTTGACGCCGTGAATGGCCGCATAGATCAGGCCGTCATCCAAGGTGTGCGCGCCGGGGTTTCTTCGGGCTAGCAGCAATAAGTTCCTGGACCAAAGAAGATTACTCCTCCCTACCAGTTGGATTCGCATGCGACCCGGATGAGTTTGAAGATCTTGAAGTTATGATAACCATGCCGCTGCTATTGCTGAGATTGTTGATCCGCAATCCATTGTAAACAAATTATTCCAAGGGTAGCTTGTACTTAGGATGGATCTATAAATGAAGTTTGCAGCGGATGAACTTGTCCTTCTCTGAATAGCGTCTATCTGCATCTTTCAATCCTTCAGTGATTCCCCGATTGCAGAATTTCTTCAGAAGAACGTTTGCCGAATGTATGACGCCGTCTTAGCCGACTGAATCTCATCCTCGACATGTCATGTCACTCGGCATCTTCACTTACTGCTTCTCACCTTTCTCTCACCCCAATAACCTACCAATTTGAAAATGTCAGGGTTACCAAGGCCATAAATATCCTTGTACTAAAGGCGATATGTAAAAATATCGGCTATAACTTAATTCCTTGGAATATTTTTTCTGCTAAGGCGATGTTTTTTCACATCGGCTGCGTACAAAATATCTCTCGAATTACACGACTCCCATGCGTTCGGCTTTAACAAGTAGTACCAAAGCTTCAACTGACAAGTACACGAACGAAAAGTCTTGTCATAGCCGAATACCCCTTTCTTAGGTTTGACATTTTCGGCTAAAACAGATTGCTAATTATCTTTCCTCTAAACTCAAAAATAAGGGCCGATCCCACTATAAGGCTACCGGCCGTCACGTACAACTCGAAATAATCCCCAAGTCGTGGAAGTGCCTCCATATATCTTCAATTTCATCAAAAGCTTCTGTTGCACGTCACCTTGCATGAATCTTTTCTGAATTCCCATGAGCTTTGGTAATGAAGAAATAATCGAAGTCCCCTTGAAGGCTCGCAGACTTTGAAGCATATACGATATCCCAACTTGTACACATTGATCCAACTTCGGCTCCATTATCAACACTTTATTCCTTGCCAGCCGACACGAAACTTTGGCCTCAACGTTTCTCCCATCACCATTAATTGGATTTTTTAAAAAATTACTCTGAGAGCCGATTATCTGAATCGGCTGTTGGTCCTCGTCGAAGACATTCACAGGACCTGCTTCCCAAGCTCTTCCAGAGAAACACTCAACACCATCGTACTCCCAGTAGATAGACTCTGCATTAGCAACACTCACCGAGTCATCGGCATGGACGATCTCAATGTCATCTCCAATCCACTGGATAAGGAATCGATGCATAGTTGATGGCACACAACAATTCGCATGTATCCAATCTCTTCCCAACAGCAAACTGTATGCCCCCTTGCCTTCAATGACGAAGAAGGTGGTGATCAAGGTTTTAGACCCAATCATCAACTCAACATGGACTGCTCCTCGTGTGTCAGAAGAATTGCCAGCAAAATCCCTTAAGACCATATCGGTTTTCAACAGATCTTCACTTGTCAACCCGAGTTTCCTGAAGGTGGTATACGGCATGATATTGATAGCAGCTCCTCCATCGATGAACATCTTGGTTAATGTCTTGCCATTGACGTACCCCCTCATATACAATGGCTTCAAGTGTCGGTGATTAATTGGTTTGTCAAATACTGCCTTTTCAGCCAATACGAGATGAGCCAACAAGTCCTGAAATTCACTCTCATCAAAATCTGAATACGTTTCTTCTTGGACATCTTGATTTTCGGGAGCTGCAAACTCTGATGGGAGAAAGAACGCCATGCATGTGACGTAACGACCCTAATCCCATGGCCCACCGGTCCCTGTCGTCCACTGACAGCCGAACTGATGTTCCGTGTGATTAAGACTGTTCGTCACCGGGCTGCATCAGCGCCCATTGTCCGCAGGATCATCTCACCATTCGGTTACAGCATTGGATATTTTTTTCAAATAACATCGGAATACAGAGCGGAAGACTTAAATAACATTAGTTTTACAAACCGAGGTTCTAAATAAAATTAAAGGTGCAGTTATTACAAACCATGTTCTGGTAATAGAAATAGGCAACGTAGCGGAGTACAACAAAATAAGATACTTGTAATCACCCAGCCCGAGGGTGTACACTTTACTCTTCGGCCTCATCGGCCTCTTCCTGGATGATGGTCATGCAACAGGGCGCAAGACACATCGGGGACTCAGTCATACCTGCAACATGGGTAACAAACCCTGAGTACTGGGGTACTCAACAAGACTTACCCGACTAAAGGAAAGGGAGAAGACTCAGATGAGAGGCTTAGGGTAGTCAAGGTAAGGCTTAAGCAAGACCAAGTATTTTGCAGAAAAGCATTTTGTAAACCTTGTTCTATTTTTGGAAAGATTCAAGTATTTCTCAATCTTCATTGTTCATGATTCATTTTACTTTCCAAAACATACCTAGTTGAGAACCACTCTCCGTTGACAGTCAGTGACCAAGTCTCCATAACCGAGGAGCAATGTTAATCCGGATAAATAATACTCAGCTGAGGATCCCTATCCACACTGCATATGTAGCACCCAAGCTTGCATATGCCAACTCGTCTACCACGATTCCTCCAAGATTGGGCCCGGTCCTACGCCACCCGGAAGTACAGTACACCACTCCTATCCAGGTACGACGACCACGTGGGTACATGCTACTTCCGCCATCTCTCCACTCCCAGTGCGCGGTTGTCGGTCCAATAAAGGATTCCTCGGAGCCAGAGCTTTCCGAAGTATGTGAATAGTTACAAGTCTTGACCAGCAGGCCCCCATACGGATGGTCCCTAATTTTTTTGCCAGAACTATACCTCGGTTATATCTCACCCGAGCGTAATAGTCCTGTCAGTTTTTCAACCCTGTCCCGGTCGGTGTCAACTGTTGAGTCCCGGACTTCAACATGACGGCACCGTACGCTCGGACAACCTCTCCTCGCAATTGACTAGGTACGGATCAGATACCTAGCCAATAGCCGGGGAGTAAAGCCAAATTCCCATAAAAATTCTTTAAGTGATCACACTTTTGAAATTGGCATTTTTATTGCAAATCTATTACATAGCATCACTAAGCATTTTGCAAATAGTTTTTAAACAGGGCAGGTGGATTTGCTGGTGGAGGTAAACAGTGCAGGTAATAGGTCATCACACAACTCCTATAACCTAATGCAGTAGTTTAACTCAAAGCATTTTAAGTAAACCTTTTATAAAAAACAAGGAAGGGTTAAATGCACCGGGGCTTGCCTTGAAGAGCAAAGAGGACAGGCTCGGGGTCGGCATGCAGGTGTCGGAGCTCGGGGTCGCCTCGGGGGTAGGTTCGTCAGCGGCTGCCTCGACTTTGATGCCTTCTCCTTCGGTCACTATACGGATGCAATGATGTATGCTTATGAGGATGCTGACATGAACAATACAGCACATGACAAAACCACTGATTCTAGAGTACAACTTTCTATCGTGTAATTAACTTCTAGAACAGACACAAAGTTACTTTTCTTCATCCTAAGCAAAATTAATCAACCTATTAAGCATCATTTATCCGCCCTAAACACAAATCATGCATGGCATCACAAACATCATAGACCAAATGGGTGGGGGTCTATGAACAGCAAACAATCCCAAAAGTCACATCACAGGGCATACAACATGAACCCTACTTGATTTTCTATTTTTCCTAAATATTTAAAAAGGTCATTTTTGAAGTTACTCCAAAAGGCCTTAAAATCTACCAGAGACTAAGCATGACATAACTAGCACATAAAAATTTATCTCATGGTTTTTGGAGCTAATACATGATTTTCTAAAAATCTAAAACCATTCATTTCTTAATTAAAAGGGAGATTTTTCATTTTTAAATTTTTGCACAAAATTCAAGTTTCATGTTTTTTCTAAAATACTACAAGGTATAAAGAGTCTACCATTAAATTTTCAGAATTTTTGGAGCAACACAGAAAATCACACAAAAAGATGAAAAAAACACTATTCACATCTTTCCAAAAAGGAAAAAGAGCACTGTGCTCCTTCCTCGCAGGGCTCGGGCGAATCGCGCGGCGGACCGCAGGGCTCGGGCGAATCGCAGGCGAGAC
The DNA here is from genome assembly GCA_009763385.1 of Coix lacryma-jobi var. lacryma-jobi. Lineage (NCBI taxonomy): Eukaryota > Viridiplantae > Streptophyta > Magnoliopsida > Poales > Poaceae > Coix > Coix lacryma-jobi. Next base: position 4,285 of record VDCT01000919.1, read on the forward strand.
GGACGGCGGACCGGCCGCTCGGGGCTCGCGCTGGGAAAGCCGAGGGTGGGGAAAGATTCGCGAGCTCACCGCGAGTCGGGAGGGAGGCTCGGCGAGGCGGAAAACGATCGCTTCGTCCGAGGCCTGGCTAGGAGGCTCGGGCGAGACGGAAAACGATCGTGTTGTCGAGGCTCGAGGCCTGGCTCGAGGCTCGGGCGAGACGGTGAACGCGTGTTTGCTCGAGGCTCGAGGCCTGGCTCGAGCTGGTGCTGGGAAAGCAGAGACCAGGGGGGCTTCGAGTACTCACCACGGGTCGGGGGCGAGGGTCGGCGAGGCGGAACAAGGGTCGAAGGAGGAAGCTCGACGGTGGCGGCGCCTCGGCGGAACTTCTCCGGCGAGCGGCGTTCCGGCGGCTCTGTCCACCAAGAGGGGGTTACCGATGTGCGGATAGGAGCGCAAGGAGGCAAGGAAGATGAAGCAGGGGTCGGGGAAAGAAGATCACGGCCGGGGAGTAAATATTTCTCAAACCCGTGCTTACCGGTGTTTCGCCGGAGTTTGGGAAGATGGGGTTACGCCGGGCGATTGGAGGCGGCGGAGGTAAAATCGAGGGGATGGGAAGCTTCGCGAGCTCAAGGCGGAGCTTCTGAGCTAGGTGGTTGAGTGGCGGAGGCTCTGGACTGAGCTGGCGATGGTGGCGGAGGGGATGAGGAACTCCGGCCAGCCGGCGGTTCCTTTTATAGCCGTGCGCGGGGGCGGATAAGCGTCGTGCGCAGGTGGATAAGAACGGGCGAAGCGTGCGCACTCGATTGCCTGAAGAAAAGGATGGGAGAGTCGCCCAGGGGCCGGGCGTGAGCTCGCCGGTGTTGTCCACGCGGCGGCGGCTTGCTGGGAACTGTGGGGGACGGGCGAGGGTCAGCGCTTTGCGCGTGCGGGGGCGGAATGATCACGCGGCCGCAGGCGGGGTCGCAGGCAGAGCGGCAGCCCAACGCGTGGCGCGCGCAGCTCCGGCGGGGTGGCCCTGGCCGGGCCCCCCCCTAGCTCTAGGTTGAAGATGAACAGGAGTAGGGTCTAGGGTTTGACTTTGAACTGATTTCTGTATTTTGCAAAATACTCCAAAACTTGAACTGAGCAGCAAAAACTCAAAACACCAAAGTTGTGCAGAAAGAAGATCTACAACTTTGTCAATATGAACATTTTCAAAATCCAAATAGTTTTTAATCACATTTGAAATTTGAAAGGGGACACTTTTGGGATTTTAATAAATTCAAAATTACTTTTGATTTTATATTGAAAGTTGAAAATCTGTAAACATGCAAGTTGTTCCTTTTGTCAAAACCTATAACTTTGCTATTATACACTTTTTCTGAAACTCATTAGTTTTTGAAATAATTTTAAAACTAAAAAGGGGACAAAAACTGGAGTTTGAATGAATTTGAAATTACTTCAAACTTTGTACAGAAACTTGAAAATTTGTAAATACCAAAGTTGTTTCTCTTGATCAGATCTACAACTTTGCTTTTTGGGCCAACTCCAAATTTTGAATAGTTTTTAAATTAATAAAAGAGGGGTAAAACCAGGGTTTGGAAATCAGGGTTTTTCAAAAGGAATTTGAAATCTGTTTTTGATTTTGGTTTTTGAACAACACAACAAAGCTTCAAGACACTAAACTGAACAAGAATTACACAAAGCTAGGCACAGAGGTGAAATTACCATTTTGCCCTATAGGAAGATTTGGGCTTTTAGGGTTTTAGAAAAAAGAATCACTACACACAAAATACCTTTAGGAAAGGTAAAGGCAAGCAATCATAAGACAAACATTAATGCATGACAAGAATGATTATGACTTAAGATGATGACATGTCAGGTTAATTACAAATTAATCACCAGAGGTGTTACAGCCTTCCCCCTAAAAGAAATCTCGCCCCGAGATTCTGCGTCTTAAGAAGGACAAGGGTAAAACCTTATATCTACAGAGTATCGAGAAAGTCGGGATAGCTCTTTGCTAAGAAGTCTTCGGATTCCCAAGTGGCTTCTTCTTCAGAGTGTTGGTTCCACTGGACCTTGTACCATCTTGTGGTAGTCCTCCGGGTAACACGGTCCTTGTAATCCAACACACGAACTGGATATCAGAGTATGACAGATCGGGTTCTAATTCAACACCTTCAACTTCCACCACGTGTTCGGGTACTCGGAGACACTTCTTGAGTTGGGAGACGTGAAACACATTATGGACGGCGGAAAGATGATCGGGCAATCTTAGTGTAAGCTACCTTGCCACAACGTTCCAGAATTCAAAGGGACCAATATAGCGTGGTGCTAACTTCCCCTTGACTCCAAAACGAGTAACTCCTTTGGTGGGTGAGACCTTCAGATACACATAATCCCCGATCTGGAACTTCAGAGGTCGACGTCTTTTGTCAGCATAGCTCTTCTGTCGAGACTGCGCAATCTTCATATTCTCTTGTATTTGCTTGACTTTTTCTTCCATATCTTTTACTAGGTCAACCCAAAGAATTCCCTTTCTCCAGGTTCCGACCAACTGAGAGGTGTACGACAACGGCGACCATACAGTGCTTCAAAGGGTGCCATTTTGATGCTCTTGATAACTGTTATTATACGAGAATTCTGCCAAGGGCAAACAGTTATCCCAAGTATCTGCAAAGGTGAGCACGCAGGCTCTCAACATATCCTCTAACACTTGGTTGACTCGCTCAGTTTGTCCATCCGTTTGTGGATGATATGCTGCTATGCAGTAGCTTGGTTCCAAGTGAGGTATGGAACGCTTTCCAGAACTTTGCGACAAACTGAGTACCACGATCAGAGACAATGGTCTTGGGTATGCCATGGAGTTTTACTATGTTGTTCTTGTACAAAGTGGCATAAGTGGGGACGGTGTAGCTGGTTTTGACTGGCAGGAAGTGAGCTTGCTTAGTGAGGCGATCCACGATCACCCAGATGGAATCAAAACCTCTTTGTGTCTTGGGTAGCCCATTGATAAAATCCATACTGATATCGTCCCATTTCCAAGCAGGTACAGGTAAAGGTTGCAATTCTCCTCCGGGCTTCATGTGCACAGCTTTGACTTTCTGACAAGTATCACAGTGAGCGACATATCGGGCGATCTCAATCTTCATCTTTGTCCACCAGAATCTCTGCCTCAAGTCCTGGTACATCTTGTTGCTGCCGGGGTGGATGGAGAATCTAGTCAAATGTGCTTCATCAAGGATTAACTGTCTCAACTCAGGCACTTTGGGAACTACCAGTCGGTTCTTGAACCAAACCACTCCTGCATCATCAATCCTGAAACAATCCGCTTTTCCGGCTCGGACCCTTTCGATGATGTGCTTGATTCCAGGGTTATCTTTCTGTGCAGTGATGATCTGTTCCCTGATAGGGGTTTCTATCCTGATATTATTCAGAGTTCCTTGTGGAACCATTCAATACCCAGCTTCTCTAGTTCATAACACAGGGAAGAATCATAGGGTTTCATTACCAGACAGCTGCAATATGACTTGCGACTGAGCGCATCGGCGACCACATTCGCCTTACCCGGATGGTAATGTACTTCGAGATCATAGTCCTTAATTAATTCAAGCCATCTTCTCTGTCTCATATTCAGTTCTTCTTGAGTGAAGATATACTTCAGGCTTTTGTGATCTGTGTACACATTGCAGGCACTACCCAACAAATAATGACGCCAGATCTTTAAGGCATGCACCACTGCTGCTAACTCAAGATCATGGGTTGGATAATTCTCTTCATGTCGCTTAAGCTGCCGTGAGGCATAAGCGATCACTCGTCCTTCTTGCATCAAAACACAGCCCAAACCAGTACCAGATGCATCACAGTAGACATCAAAGGGCTTTTCGATGTTCGGCTGGGCTAGCACTGGTGACGTGGTTAACAGTTTCTTCAATGTCTGAAAGGCTTGTTCACAAGCTGGTGACCAGACAAACTTCACAGAATTCTTTACTAACTCGGTGATAGGCTTGGCGATTCTGGAGAAATCCGGGATGAAACGGCGATAATATCCAGCCATTCCCATGAAGCTACGGACTTCGTGAACAGTGGTAGGTGGCTTCCAATCCAGAATGTCTGCCACCTTTCCGGGATCAACTGACACACCTTCAGCGGATAGAACATGACCAAGGAACTGTATCTGATCTAACCAGAACTCACATTTACTGAACTTGGCATAAAGCTGATGATCTCTGAGGCGGGTTAGAACGATACGAAGGTGTTCGGCATGCTCTTCAGGGGTCTTTGAGTAGACAAGATGTCGTCAATGAACACGACCACAAATTTATCAAGCTCCGGCATGAATACAGAGTTCATGAGGTACATGAAGTGGGCAGGGGCATTGGTCAAACCGAAGGACATGACCAAGTACTCATATAGGCCGTATCTGGTGGTGAAAGCGGTTTTAGGAATGTCTTCGGGACGTATTTTTATTTGGTGGTAGCCAGATCTGAGGTCAATTTTGGAGAATATTGGCTCCAGCTAGTGGTCAAAAAGAAGGTCAATACGAGGCAAGGGATATTTATTTTTGATGGTGACTTCATTGAGTGGGCGATAATCAACGCATAACCTGAGACTTTGTCTTTCTTCTTTACAAAGATTGCAGGACAGCCCCAAGGAGACGAACTTGGGCGAATGAAGCCCTTATCCAGCAAGTCTTGTAACTGGATTTTTAGCTCTGCCAACTCTCTGGGAGGCATTCGATAAGCTCTGCGGGATATAGGAGCAGTCCCAGGCTTTAGCTCTATGGCAAACTCAACATCACGGTCAGGAGGCAGACCAGGTAAGTCCTCTGGAAAAACATCAGGGAATTCACAGACCACGGGGATGTCTCTGGTCTCCAGAACATAGGTGGTATTCAAAAGTGTGGCTGCTGGTTTTAGGCATTGGGAGTTGGAGAAGGAGTTTGGAGGTACTGTTAGGAATGTCCACTCTCACAACCCTATTCAGGATGTCAATCATGGCCTTATACTGGCACATCCAATTCATGCCTAGAATGACATCTATCTCCTGATCACGTAGCACTATCATGGTGGTAGGAAATACATGTTCCCCCAACATCACCGGTATATTGCGAACCACTTCCTTAGTACTTATACGCCCTCCAGGCGAAAATATACAGAAACTTTCTTTCAACTCCCCAATTGATATCCCATGCTTAGAGACAAATGTACGACTGATGAAGGAATGCGATGCACCAGAATCAAACAACACGACTGCGGGATGATTGGCAACGGGAAACCTACCGATCATGACGGGCTCTCCTTCTGGGATGTCGCCGACAGTGGTGTAGTAGACTTGCCCGTGCTTCTTGACAACTTTGCCTTTCTGAGCATGCTGCTGCTGGACACGGTGCTGCTGCTGCTGAGATCCTCCAGGACCCTTCTGAGCATTCTGAGCATATCTCTTGGGCTTTGGGCACTCACGAGCCAGTGGCCAGTTGGCCGCAGTTGTAGCAGGGATGGTTGTAGCGGTTTGTGGGGTGGTGATACGAACACCTGGGGCGTTCGGCTGCGTGGCACTTTGCTGGTTGGCGTTGTGGGTGGTGGCCGCAGTACGGACGACCACTTGCTGGTGGGGGTAAGGTGGGCGATTTTGGTGGTGGCTAGGGTGATAAATGACCCTCTGGCGCTTGTGACTGCCAGAGAAACTGCTAGATCCTGCTTTCTTCTTCTTCTTTTCTTCTCTCTGGTACTGGCGATTGCTCTCCTCAAAAGCAACAGCCCGGTCAACGGCATCATGATACGAACCGGTCAGGTTATTGGACATACTTCTGCGGATCTTGGGGTGCAGTCCCCTAAGGAAACAGTCCCTCTTCTTTTCGTCCGTGTTGACGTATTCCGAGGCATACTGGCTAAGGTGGTTGAACTGACCCACATACTGCATCACTGTGGAGTCTTTCTGCTGCAGTGCCAGAAACTGATCAAGCTTCATCTTCATCAATCCGGAAGGGATATGATGTGCACGGAAAGCGGTGCGGAACTCTTCCCAGGTCAACTGATGACCTTCTGGCTGGGCAGCCAACAGGTTGGCATACCAAGCGCTTGCTGGACCACGAAGCTGCTGAGAAGCGAACCGGGGCTTCTGGGTGTCGGTGCAGTGAAGAAGACCAAACTTCTGCTCCATGGTGCGGAGCCAATCATCAGCTTCAAGGGGTTCATCGGCCTTGGTAAAGACTGGTGGACGGGTTTCGGTGAAATCCACATATGTGGTCTCGTTGTTGATGTTATGGCGACCACGGTGGCCATTGTTCTGCTGCCCCTGGTTTTGAGCCATCAGGTTAGCAGCGGCTGCCAAGGCTGCGATGGCATCTGCTAGCGTAGCAGGTACAGGTGGAGGGTTTGGAAAGTTGGCATCCCCAGAACCTCCAGCTCCAGTGCGAGTGTTCACAGGCATCTGTTAAGCAACTTGGAACTTAGCATCCATTGATAAGTTCTGAAACAACTGACTGAAAACTTCATACAAAGGTAGATGACCGATAAAGATGACTTGACAGATAACAACAGACTGATAAGGGGAAAAGGTACGAAAAGAAAGATACAGACCCGACTTAGCAAAAGACAGACTAGCGCCCCAAACCTAGACTAAGGGTTTAGGTAAGCAGGTGGTACAGACAACAGGATCTCCATCTAACAACGAGTCTAGTCTTCGTTGATGATGATCATGTCCTCGTCGTCGTCTTCCTCGAGGATGAGCTCAGGCTCAACCTCCTCGTCCTCGTCTTCAGCGTAGATGTTCTCGGCAGGTTCAATCTCCTCGTTCATGCTTGGCTCCTGCTCCACGTCCGGTCTTCCACTACTCCGTCCTCAGGGTCCTCGACAACCGGGGGAACCATGGGGTGGAGTTGGTTACAGCTGGTGTACCTCCTCATGAAGCATATCATTGAACTGTTCAATCTGAGGTGTACTGCCGCAGTCCGTGGAGCTCGGCTCTGGTGACGTCCTCGCGTCCCAAGTGGCATCGCTGCTGGATGGCGCGAATCACGTTCCGGTTGGCCTGCTCCAGGGAGGCTCGGCCTCATAGAACTCCAGACGTGAGTGGTAGAAGTCATGCTCCAAGTTCTTCAGCTCAGCCTTCAGGTTCTTGACCTCCTCCTTTAGGTGTTTGCGGGTGCGACGGGGAAAGCGACGACCGTTGGAGGCTTCGCCAGTTTCTTCTCCAGCACGTGGTGCCAGCTGGTGGCGTGGCACACTGTTCGGTCCAGTCGACTTGCGAGCAGTCAGCTTGATGCGAGCCATGTCTGGATAGGATAAGATGGATGAGGAGTGAAAAGGCTAGCAAGAAAGGTAAAGGCATACTAACCCAACGAACTTAGAGAGGAAGTTATTAGCTAGCTTAGATGAATATGTCATGATGCATGAATCGTTCCTACGGAACAAGGCAATGCAATAATTAAATAAGGTACATAGGGCTTAAAACATGTTGTCTCGCTAGCTAAGTTGCCATATACAAGACAAGACAAGAGAAGCAATTTGGACCCAAAATAGTCAAGTTTAGTTTATTTGGACTCAAAATATCTTTTGAAGTTTTCGCAAGAACACTGCAACGTTATAGTGAGATGCTCCGATACCACTCTGTGACGTAACGACCCTAATCCCATGGCCCACCGGTCCCTGTCGTCCACTGACAGCCGAACTGATGTTCCGTGTGATTAAGACTGTTCGTCACCGGGCTGCATCAGCGCCCATTGTCCGCAGGATCATCTCACCATTCGGTTACAGCATTGGATATTTTTACAAATACATCGGAATACAGAGCGGAAGACTTAAATACATTAGTTTACAACCGAGGTTCCAAATAAAATTAAAGGTGCAGTTATTACAAACCATGTTCTGGTATAGAAATAGGCAACGTAGCGGAGTACAACAAAATAAGATACTTGTAATCACCCAGCCCGAGGGTGTACACTTTACTCTTCGGCCTCATCGGCCTCTTCCTGGATGATGGTCATGCAACAGGGCGCAACACATCGGGGACTCAGTCATACCTGCAACATGGGTAACAAACCCTGAGTACTGGGGTACTCAACAAGACTTACCCGACTAAGGAAAGGGAGAAGACTCAGTGATGAGAGGCTTAGGGTAGTCAAGGTAAGGCTTAAGCAAGACCAAGTATTTTGCAGAAAAGCATTTTGTAAACCTTGTTCTATTTTTGGAAAGATTCAAGTATTTCTCAATTCTTCATTGTTCATGATTCATTTTACTTTCCAAAACATACCTAGTTGAGAACCACTCTCTGTTGACAGTCAGTGACCAAGTCTCCATAACCGAGGAGCAATGTTAATCCAGATAAATAATACTCAGCTGAGGATCCCTATCCACACTGCATATGTAGCACCCAAGTGTGACGTAACGGCCCTAATCCCATGGCCCACTGATCTCATTGTCACCACTGACAGTTGTCCTACAGCCAAGAGATTACGACCGGGTCCGCCACTGGGCTACATCAGTGCCCGTCCGCAGGATCAATCTCACATTCAGTACAATCTCTTGAACCTTTGACGAATACATCGAGTAAATAGCGGAAGCCTTAAATAACAATTTTTTACAAACCATGGTTTCAACATAAACTTAAAAAGTTGAAGTTATTACAGACCATAGTTCAAATAGATAGAGTTGGCAGGTAGCATATGACAACAACTAAAACGATAAAATACTTCATCCCACCCGGGGTGAAATAATCACTCTTGCCCATCGGCCCCTTCCTGAACAACAGTCACACAGCAGGGTCAAGGCCATAACTGAGGATCTGCCATACTGCAACATGGGTAATAAACCCTGTACAAGGTACTCAACGACATTACCCGACTCAAGAAAAGGGAGAGACCTCGGAATGAGGCTTAGGGTAGTCCAGTTAAAGGCTTAAGCAAGATCAAGTATTTTGCAGAAAAGCTTTTTTGTAAACCTTATTTTATTTTTGAAGATTCGGTATTCCTCAACATCTCATCGTTCATATTCAATTTTACCTTTCAAACATTCCTATTGATAACCACTCCCTGTTGACATTCAGTGACTAAGTCTCCATAACCGAGAAGCGCTTAATCAGAATAAATCTACTCAGCTGAGGGTCCCTATCCACACTTCATATGTAGCACCAATCTGCATTGCCAACATCGTCTCCCACATTCCCCCATAGTGGGCCCGGTCCTACCCACCCGGAAGTTCCAGACACCACTCCAATCCGGCTCTAACCCACGTGGGTACATGCTACTTCCGGCCATCTCCCACTCCCAGTGCCTGTTGTCGGTCCAATAAGGATTCCTCGAGCCTAAGCTTTCCTAGTATTTGAATAGTTGCAAGTCTTAGTCAGCAGGCCCAATACAGTTGGGCCCTAAATTTCCAGCCAGCGACAAGCACCTCCGACCTAACCCAGAGTACAGTCTGTCCAGTTTTCAACCCTTCCCGGTTGGTGTCAACTGTGGGAGTCCCGGACTTACAACATGACGGCACCGTACTCAAGGACACTCTCATTCCCATTGACTAAGTACGGATCAGATACTTGCCACAGTGGGAGTAAACCAAAATTCCAGAATATTCTTAAAGTGAATCACACCTTTGAAATTGGCATTTTTATTGCAACGCTAGTTTATAGCATTGCTAAGCATTTTTCAAATTTTACAAACAGGGTTTAGGGTTTGACGGTTGAGGTCATAATCAGGTGGTCCTCACACAACTCCTAAACCTTTTGCAGTCGTTTACCTTAACATTTAAGAAAACTTTATAAAAGTAAGGAAGGTTTTAAATGGCACCGTGCTTGCCTTGGATGGCAACAGACAGACTCCGGGGTAGGTATAGGTGTCGGAGCTTCGGGGGTTGCCTCGGGGCCAGATCCTTGGTGGCTACCTCGACTTCAGGCCTCTTTCGTCAATATACGATGCAATGATAATGCCCTTTTTCCATGAGAATGATATATGGGACTTACGGGCAAGACAATCCACTGATTTCTAGATACTCTTATGCAAGGCATAATCGGAATCTAGATGAGCATAAAGGAACCATTTCTTCCTTAAGCCATATTGATTAGCTAACCTTATTATAATATCCTAAGCTCATCTAAACTAGCATCACCACAGCATAGACCAAAGGGGTAGGGGTCTAGAAACATCAACACGCCAAACGTCACATCACAGGGCATTCAACGCTAACCCTAATTCACCTTTTTCTATTTTTCTTATTATCTAAAAAGTCCAATTTTATGAAGTGCTCAAAATTACCAATTAATCCCATAATTCATTGGGTCCAGTATATGGCCAAACAAATTCATATTTTGGATGTATTAAGTCTCAATTAAAAAAAACAAATCTAGACATTTATTAAACAAAGGCACTATTCCAGAATTAAAATAAATGCTCAAAAATCACATTGCTCCAAAATCAACCTTCAAATTTTACAGCGACTCAGGATGACACACTAGCTTGCAAACTTTATCTCAAGATTTTTGAGCTATAAATCACTCTCCAAAAATACCAAAACCTTCTATTTTCAATAAAAGGGATTTTACATTTTCAAATTTTTTGCACAAAACTCAAGTTTCATATTTTTAAAATACTTCAAAGCATAAAGAGTCTACCACAAATTTCAGAATTTTTGGATGGACACAGAAAATCATACAAAAAGAGAACAGAACACTAGTCATATCTGAAAATAAAAAGGAAAACAGCTTGCAAAAACGAAGCGAAGCGCTCTTCTCGCCCGGCGACCCGGCGCGCGGGCGCTTACGCCGCCAAACCTGGGCACTCCGCCAGACTTAGGGCACGGAGGCAAACAGGGAGGCCCTCACCGGCGTTGATAGGGCAGCTTCGGTAGAGACGGGATGACGGTGGAGGCGGTCGACGGGACCGGCGGACGTCGAAGCGGCGGCGACAGCGTCCGGGACCCTGTGTAACAAACTGAGCCGCGTGGCCGGGTTAGAGTCGCCCGGGAGTATGAAGGGGATGCGGGGGTCGGAGGGAGAGCTCACCGGAGACGGCGATTCACGAACCCCGGTTCGCCGGGTTCGCGCCGGATGACAACGACGATCACGCCGGGCGTTGAGGGCGGTAGGTGAATTTGGAGGTTGTGAAGCAGCAAAGAACACCGGAGCTTTTGAGCTAGGTGGTTGAGCACGAGCTCGGCTAGTGCTGGCGACGGCGGCGGAGCTATGTGGAAGCTCGGGCTCCGGCAGACTTCTATAGGCGCGGCCGGGGCCGTGAGGCCGGGGTGGTGTGATCGAGCACGGCCCGAAGGGCGCTGCGGCACTCGATTGCGCCTTCGGGGTGATGGCGTGCAGCGGGTCTCGGTCTTTTCTCGCCGCGATGCCCCGCGGCGGCGGCGCGCCTAGCTCTGTAGTGGACGGGAGCGAGGGTCCTCGCTCGCTGGCGCGATGGAACAAGGGACAGCGGCGACATGTTGGAGGCCGTGGGTAGGCAGCAGGCGCGCGGCCCGCGCGCGCCGGCGGGCTTGCCATGGCCGGCCCCCCCCCCTACCGAGAAGAAAACAGTTACTAGGTAGATTGTAACTTTTGAGCAGTCAAAATTTGTAATTGCGCCCAAAACTTGAACTGTGCGACCAAAATCCAACCAAAGTTTTAGAAAATGAGATCTACAACTTTGTCAATAGGGACATTTTCAAATCCAATAGTTTTTGACAATATTTGAAACATAAGGGGACACTTTTTCCAACTTGATTCAAATCAAAATGACTCTGAATTTCAAACTGACTTTTGAAAATCCTGTTATTTATAAAGTTGTCCATTTGTCAAAACCTACAACTTTGCATATACACTTTTCTGAACTCATTAGTTTTTGAACTCATTTTGAAAACTGAAAAGGGAACAAAAGTCGGGGTTTAAATGAATTTAAATAACTCAATATTTTGTACAGAAACTTTAAACTTTGAATACCAAGTTGTTTCTCTTGACAGATCTACAACTTCGCTTTTTTGGATCAACCTCAATTTTGAATAATTTGATTACAAAAAGAGGGATAAAATCCAGGTTTGGAAATCAGGTTGTTCACGAGATTTGAAACAAATTCTGATTTTTGAACGTTGGCCAACACAACAAAACTCAAGAACCAAGGAACAAGAATTACAAAAGCTGGTCACAGGATGAAAATACCATTTTGTCCCTTGCAGAAAAGTGGCTATTAATGGTTTTGCAATAGCGTAATCACATAATCTACATTAAAACTCATACACAAATCATGATCAATGCTTAAAGATGATCATGAATGATATGTCTTAATTACATGCTAAACACCAGAGGTGTTCAGTACCTTCCCCCCAAAGAATCTCGCCCCGAGATTCTGCGTCCTTAAGACCGGACAAAGAAGGCTTAAAGGCAAAACCTTACATCGACAGGGATTTAGAAATCGTGGTAGTTCTTTGCTAAGAGTCTTCAATTCCCAGGTACTTCTTCTTCAGAGTACTGGTTCCCACTGGATTTTACCATCTTTGGTGGTTCTTTCGGGTAACACGATCGCTTGTGATCCAACACGCGAACTGAATATTCCGATAAGGATAGATCAGGCTCAGCCGACACTTCACCTTCCACGACATGTTCTGGTACGCGGAGCACTCTGTGGGAGACTGAAAACATTGTGTACACGAGAGTGAATCGGGCAACTTTCAGCTTGTAAGCTCCTTGCCACAACATTCGCAAAATCTCAAACGGACAATGTACGTGGTGCTAACTTTCCCTTGACTCAACGAGGTGACTCCCTTTGGTTGGGTGAGACCCTGAATATACATAATCTCCAACTTGAAACTTCAGAGGTCCCGACGCTCTTGTCACGTACTTTCTTCGAGATTGGCAATCTCATATTCTCTGTACTGTTTGACTTTCTCTTCCATATCTTTGACAGGTCAACTCCAAAAATTCTCTTTCTCCGGCTCGACCAATGAGGGGTGTACGACAAACACCGTCATGCTTCAAAGGGTGCCTTTTTGATGCTCTCTTGGTAGCGTTATTATAAGAGAACTCTGCCAAAGCAAACAGTCCATCCCAAGTAGATCTAGGTAGACACGCTCTCAACAGTCCTCCATCACTTGGTGAACTCGCTCCGTTTGTCCATCATTTGAGGATATAAGCTGTGCGATGAAGCTTGGTTCCAAGCGAGTATGACGCTTTCCAAAACTTAGCGACAAACTTGGTACCACGGTAGACATGGTCCTTGGGTATGCCATGAAGTTCACTATGTGGTTCTTGTACAAAGTCATACTTGGGGACGGTGTAACTGGTCTTCACTGGCAGAAGTGAGCTTGTTTGGTGAGTCGGTCCAACGATTACCCAATGGAATCAAAACCTTCTGGGTCTTGGGTAGTCATTGACAAATCCATACAATTTCGTCCCATTCCCACGGGTACGGCAAAGTTTGCAATTCCTCCTCCAGGCTTCATGTGTACTGCTTCTCTTTGGCAGTATCACACTGAGCGCCGACATACCGGGCATCTCAATCTCATTTTAGGGTCCACCAAATCTCTCTTTAATTCTTGGTACAATCTTGGTTACTGCCGGGTGATAAAAATCTGGTCAAGTTGCTTTACAATGGAGTAATGTCTCAATTCAGGCATTGGAACTACTCGCGTTCTTGAACCAAACAACTCCTACATCATCCGAGCCTGAAACAATCAGCCTTTCCGCTGACCTTTTCGATGATTGCTTGTTCCAGGGTTTCCTTCTGAGCAGCAAGACTGGTCCTTGATGGATGTTTCTATGCTGACATTGTTTTCAGTGCTTTCCTTACGGATCATTTCGATACCCATCCTTTCAGTTCAAATGCACAGAAAAATCATAGGGGCTTCGTCGTCAGACATTGCAAGTATGCTTGCGACTGAGGCATCTGCAACTAAATTTGCCTTACAGGAGGTAATGTATTCGCATCATAATCTTTATCACGCAAGCATCTTCTCTGTCTCAATTCACTTCTTGCTGAATTAAGATATCACTTTTAGCCTCTTGTTGATCCGCTCCATATTACGGGTGCTGCCCAACGATAGTGACCTCCAATCCTTCAAGCTGCACGACTGCTGTCTCTCAAATCATGGTGGTAGTTTGTCCTCATGTCGCTTAAGCTGGTCGTGAGCCTAAGCGATTACTCGGCCTTCCTACAAAGTGCATCATAAAACACGCCCAAACCGTACCAATGCATCCAGTATACAGCGAAGTTTCTCATATTGGTTGAGCTAGACTTGGTGATGTAGTTAAGTTTCTTCCAGGCTGAAAGGCTTGCTTCACAGGCTGGTGACCAAACAAATTCCACGGAATTTCTTCAACAACCCTGTGATAGGCTGGGGGCGACTCTGGAGAAGTCTGGGATGAAACGACGTAGTATCCAGCCATTCCCATGGAAGCTGCGAACTTCGCGGACAGTTAGGGTGGCTTCCAATCCAAGATATCTGCCACTTTTTTCAGGTCAACTGACACACCTTCAGCCGGACATGACGTGACCAAGATTGGAATTCGATCCTGCCAGAATTCGCATTTACTGAACTTGGCATACAGCTGGTGATCTCTGAGACGAGAGAGACGATCAAGATGCTTGGCTGATCGTCAGAGTTCTTGAATAGACAGGATGTCGTCAATGAACACGACTACACATTTCGAGCTCTGGCATGACACAAGTTCAGAATACAGGAAATGATGGGGGCATTGGTCAAGCAAGGACATGACCAAGTACTCATCTGGCCGTCTCTGGTGGGGAAGCTGTTTTAGGAATGTTCTTCTGGACGTATTTTTATTTGGTGATAGCCAGATCTGAGATCAATCTTGAGAACACTCTGGCTCCAGATACTGTCAAAAAGAGGTCCATGCAGGCAAAGGATTTTTTCTTGAGGGGACCTCAGTGAGCGGACGATATCACGCCAGACGAGACTTTCTGTTCCTTCTTCTTCACACGATAGCAGGACAAGCCCAGGAATAACTTGGGCGAATGAAACCCTTGTCCAACAAATCTTTAATTTGGATTTTAGTTCTGCCAACTCCTGGGAGGCATACGTAAGCCTGTCGGGATATGGGAGCAGTCCCGTGCTTTAGCTCTATGTCAAACTCAACATCACGGTCAGGAGGTAGACCAGTAAGTCTTCAGGAAAGACATCAGGGACCTCACAGACTCAGGTGCCTCGATCCTACTAGTTAGCATTTAGCCTGTGTGGTAGCTGGTTTTTGAAGGCATGGAAGTTGGAGAGGAGTTTGGCGGTACTGTTTTTTTTTTTTGTTTTTTTTTTTACGGTCATAATGATCTGTGAGTACCGAAGGGTGGGAAATATCCCTCTCACCCTCTATTCAGATGCATCAATGCTTTATACTGACACTCCATTCCATGCCTAGGATGCATCTACACCTGATCTTTCAACACTATCCTGGTGGGTAGGGAGCATATTTCCCAACATCACTGGTATACTGCGAACCACCTCTTGGTGATTATACGCCCTCCAGCGATCAATGCAAACTTTTCTTAACTCCCCATTGACATGCATGCTTAGAGACGAATGTACGCCTGATGAAGATCGATGCACCAGAATCAACAACACAACGCAGGTAATGGCAGGGAAACCTCCGATCTGACGGCTCCCCTTCTGGACTATCGCTGACAGTGGTGGGTAGACTTGCCCGTCTTCTTGACGAACTTGCCTTCTGCACTTGCTGGCGCGGTGCACTGTGCTGCTGCGGTGATCCTCCAGGGCCCTTTCTGTGCATACTGGGCATTCTTCTGGTTTTGGCACTCGCGAGAACCAGTGACCAACTTGGCCACAGTTGTAGCATGATGTTGTAAGCTGTTGAGGGTGGTATACGAACACTTGGCGTTCGGCTGAGTGGCACTTTGCTGTTGGCATTATGGTGTGGACGCGTTCAACGACCCTTGCTGATGAGGTATGGACGTTTTGGTGGTGGCTGGGTGAATAGATACTTCTGGGCGCTTATGGTGGCTGGAGAAGCTTCTACCCAGCCTTCTTCTTCTTTCTTCTCCTCCTGATACTGGCGGTTTACTTTCCTCAAGCGACGCACGTTCAACGACATCCATGATAGGATCCGTTGTGTTGGATAGACTCTGCGAATCTTAGGGTCCTGACCTGAAAAACATCTTCTCTTCTTTTCCTCTTGTTGACATAGTCGGAGGATACTTCTCAGGTGGTTGAACTGCCCACGTATGCTAAACGTGCAATCTTTCTGTTGGGCCAGGAACTGATCCAACTTCATTTTTCATCAGCCCGAGGATTTTGTGCTTCTGAAAGCGTGCGGACCCCTCCTTCCCAGTTCAGCTTTTTATCTTCAGCTGGGCAGCCAACAGGTGGCATACAGGCACTTGCGGGACCACGGAGCTGCTGGCAGCGACCCGAGGCTTCTGGATCTCTGTGCAGTGAACGAACTTCTGTTCCATGGCTTAACCAGTCCGTCAGCTCAGAGGTCATCGCCCCGTGAAGACCGGTGTCTTTTCAAGTGAAGTCCCACGTCTGTTGTCTCTGTTGTTGGGCGACGACCCACGTTGCCCGTTGTTTTCTGCTGCCCTTGTTTCTGAGCCTCAGGTTGGCATCGGCGCCAGGCTGCAATCACTGCCAGGGTAGCAGGAACTGGTGGAGGGTTTGGAAGGTTGGCACCTCCGGAACTTCCGGCTCCAGTGCGGGTGTTTCACAGCATCTGTTATGACTTGGGAACTTAGCATCCAAAGATTTGATTTTGAACGAAACTGAGTGATAAGATTATTATGCAAGGGTGATAACTGATACGGGTTTCGATGATAACCACCATGCCAGGAAAGTACAACAGATACAGACTCAGACTAGACAGAAAACCAACGAACTGCCCCAAACCTAGATTAAGGCTTTAGAAGCAAATGGCTAGACACACGGTCGAGTCGTCGTGCGATGATGTCATTCTTCATCGTCGTCTTCTCCTTCTATGAGGATTTCGGGCTCTTCCTCCTCATCCTCGGCCTCGTCTGGCCATCTCTGCAGGTTCCCGCTGTTCTTCATTCTGGGGGGGGGGGGGTCTGGCTTCATGTCTACTTCCGGTTTCCTCCTACTCCGTCCTCAGGTCCGTCCAGACTGGGGGACCAAGGGTTGGAGTTGATCATACAGCTGATCACTCCTCATGAAGCATATCTTTTGAACGTTAATCTGAGCTGGTACTGCTGCAGTCCGTGGTGCTCGCTCTGTGACGTCCTAGCGGGTCCAAGCATCATTGCGCTGTCGATAACGCGAACGTAGTATCTTGAATTGGCTCTCAGGGAAGCTCGTGCCTCATAAAACTCCAGGCGGAAGTAAGGTCATGCTCCATGTTCTTATCTCAGCCTTAAGATTCTTGATTCTTCCTCATATGCTTTTGCGGTTGCGGCGGGAAAGCGCGACCGTTGGAAGTTCTCCAGTCTCCTCCCCACGCGTGGGCCAGCGGTGGCGTGGACCCATTGGGTCCAGCCGACCTTGCGAGCGGTGAACTTGTACGGGCCATTTCTGGATCAGATAGTAGAAGAGAATAAGCAGCAAGAAAAGGTAAAGCAATACTCCCACGAACTTAGACGGAATTATTAACTTAAGTGCTTATGGCATGGATCATATTTTCCTACGGAACAGGCAATGCACTACTAGTGGAGTCATAGGGCTATACAAGTTTGTCTTGCTCTAGTTGCCAAAGGCAAGATAGATGAGAAAGCATTTGGGACTCAAAATAGTCAAGTTTAGTTTTTGGCTTAAAAACCTTTTGAAGTTTTCGCAAAAAGAATTGCACGTCGTAGTGAAGTGCTCCATACCACTCTGTGACGTAACGGCCTAATCCAGGCCCCTGTCATTGTCAACCACTGAGTTGATCCGTACAGCCAGAGATTACGACCGGTCCGCTCACTGGGCTACATCAGTGCCCGATGTCCGAGGATCATCTCACATTCAGTTCAATTCTTGAACATTTTGACGAATACATCGGAGTAAATAGCGTAAGACTAATAACAATAGTTTACAAACCAGGTTCAACATAAACTTAAAGTGAAGTTATTACAACCATAGTCAATAATAGAGTTGGCAGGGTAGCATATTACAACAACTAAAAAATAAAGATACTTCACAGCCCGAGGGTGAATAATCACTCATCGCTACGGCTCTTCCTGAACAACAGTCACACAGCCATTGGTTTTCCAAGGCATCCTGATGATCTGCCATACCGCCATGGGTAATGAACCCTGAGTACAAAGGTACTCAACAAGACTTACCCGACAAAGAAAAGGGAGAACTCAGGAATGCAGCTTAGGGATCAAGTAAGGCCTTAAGCAAGATCATTTATTTTGCAGAAAACATTTTTTTTTTGTAAACCTTATTTATTTTTGAAAGATTCGTATTCCTCAAAATCTCATCTTTCCTGATTCATTTTACATTTCAAAACTTCCTATTGAGAACCCACTCCCTGTTGACAGTCTGACTAGTCCTCCTAACCAGGAGCAGCGTTATCCGATAAATAATACTCAGCTGAGGGTCCCTATCCACACTGCATTGTAGGCCCAAAGCTTGTATCCAACTCGTCTCCCACGATCCCTCCAAATTGCGGCCGTCCTACCCACCCCGGAAGTACAGTACACCACTCCAATCCGGACTCTAACCCACTGGTACATGCTACTTCCCATCTCTCCACTCCCAGGGCGCGGTTGTCGGTCCCTAAAGATTCCTGGAGCCGAAGCTTTTCCGTAGTAATGTGATAGTTTGCAAGTCGTAGTCAGCAGCCCCCATAACAGGTGGTCCCTAAATTTTCCAGCCAGCGACAACCCTCGGGAGTCTAACCCAGAGTACAGGTCCTGTCAGTTTTTCAACCCTGTCCCGTTGGTGTCACTGTTGAGTCCCGGACTTACAACATGACGGCACCGTACGTAAGGACAACCTCTCCTTCCCATTGACAAGTCCGATCATATCTTAGGCCAACGTGGATAAACCATAAATTCCCAGAATCTTCTTAAATGACACACCTTTTGAATTGGCATTTTATTGCAAACCTGTGTATAGCATTGCTAAGCATTTTTCAAAGGTTTAAAAAACAGTGTTTAGGGTTTGACGGTGAGGTAAGTAGCAAGATTGTCATCCACAATCCTAAAACTTAATGCAGTAGTTTACTTAAAACATTTTCAGAAAACCTTTATCAAAGTAAGAAGGGTTTAATAAGCACCGGGGCTTCCTTGGATGGCAAAAAAGCAGACTCGGGGTAGGTAAGGTGTCGAGCTCGGGTTCCTCGGGGACCATCCTTCGGTGGCTCCCTCGACCTTCAGGGCCCTCTTGTCAACTATACGGTGCAATGATGAATGCTCATGACAGATGATATTGACTACGGTGCAAAGACAATACCACTTTCTAGATTACTCTTAGGCAGGGGTGCATAATCGAATCTATATTGACATAAAGGTTAACCATTTTCATTCCTTAAGCAATATGTTAAGACCTAAAAAAAAAAACCAAACCCCGACGCTTATTTAATTTCCTAAGCATATCTAAACATAGCATCACAACATCATAAACAAAGGGGTAGGGTCTATAACACAAGGCAACCAAAAGTCAATCACAGGGCATTAACGCTAACCCTAATACCTTTTCTATTTTTTCTTAATTGAATCTAAAAGGTCATGTTATGAGGTGCCCCAAAATTACCAAATTTCCCATACGTTATTAGGGTACAGTAAGGGCAAACAAATTTCATAATTTTTGGAGGTCATTAGGTGCTCAATTAAATCTAACATTTTTAACAAAAGGCACTATTCATGAATAAAATATGCTCAAAAATCAACTTGCTCCCAAAAGACTTCAAACTTTTACCAGAACTCCTGATGACCACTAGCTTTTGCAAAATTTAATTCAAGATTTTTTAGAGCTATAAATCAACTCCAAAAACCAAAACCTTCATTTTTCATTAAAACAGGGAATTTTACATTTTCAAATTTTTTGCAAAAACTCAAGTTTTCATATCTTTATAAATACTTCAAAGCAAAGAGTCTACCACAAAATTTCAGAATTTTTGGGGGGGATGCACACCTAAATCATGCCAAAAAAGAGAAACAGAACACTATTCATATTGAAAAGAAAGGAAAACCATGCACGGCGGCGCTCTGCTCGCCGGCGCGACCCCGAGCGCGCGGCGCTTACGCCGCCAACCTGGGCACTCCCGGCAAGCTGAGCACGGGAGGCACAGGGAGCTCCCCGGCGGTGATAGGGCAGCTCAGTGAGGGACGGGGATGGACGTGGGCGGTCGACGGTGACCGGCGGACGGCGATCGCGGCGACGGCGTCCTTGCGACCCTGTTAACAACGAGCCGCATGTCCGGGGTTAGAGTCGCACTTGAGTAATGAAGGTGATGCGGGGGGTCGGAGGGAGATGATTCAAAGGCCGGAACGCGATTTCACGAACCGTTCGCGGTTTCTCGCCGGCGAGAAACGACCGATCACGCCGGGCGATTGAGGGCTGTGGGTGAAATTGGGAGGGTGGTGAAGCAGCACAGAACCGCGGGCCTTTTGAGCTAGGTGGTTGAGCACGGAGGCTCTGGCTGGTGCTGGCGACGGCGGCGGAGCTGAGTGGGAGCTCGGCTCCGCGGCCTTCTATAGCGCGGCGGGCCGTAGAGGCCTCGGGTGTGTGGATAGCCACGGCGAGCGCGTGCGCACTCGATTGCCGCTCTGGCGGGGGTGATGGCGTGCAGCCGGGCCGGGCCGTGTGCTCGCCGGCATGTCCGCGGGGGGGGGTGGGGTGTGGGGCGGCGCGGCAAGCTCTGTAGGGGAGGGAGCGAGGTCATCGCTCGCGTGCGGGCGCGGAGGGACAAGGGCCAGCGGCGACAAGTTGAGGCGCGTGGGAGTCAACAGGCGCCGCGGCACTCTCACCGCCGTCGGTCTGGCCATGGCCGGGCCCCCCCCACGCAGGAAAAGAAAAACAGTAACTGGGTAGATTTGACTTTTGGAGGGGCAGTTTTCAGAAATTTGTAAAATTGCTTCCCAAACTGGTGAACTTTGCGACAAAAACTCAAACATCAAAATGTGGTCAAAAAATGGATTCCTACAACTTTGTCAATATGAACCTTTTTCAAATTCAAATAGTAATTTTGAAAATATTTGAAACATAAAGGGGACACTTTTATCAAACTTGTTCAAATCAAATTACTCTGGTTTCAAACTGAAACTTGAAAATCTTTATATATGAAAGTTTCCATTGTCACAACCCCAACTTTGGCTTATACACTTTCCTTAA
The DNA here is from genome assembly GCA_009763385.1 of Coix lacryma-jobi var. lacryma-jobi. NCBI lineage: Eukaryota > Viridiplantae > Streptophyta > Magnoliopsida > Poales > Poaceae > Coix > Coix lacryma-jobi. Next base: position 25,455 of record VDCT01000919.1, read on the forward strand.
ACTCATTAGTTAATTGAACTCAGTTAGGAAAGGAAAACTGAAAAGGAACAAAGTCCGGGGTTTAAATGAATTGAAATACTCAATATTTTGGTACAGAAACTTGAAAACTTGTGAATCCAAAGTTGTTTCTCTTAGACAGATCTAACAACTTCGCTTTTTGGATCACTCAAATTTTGAATAATTTTTTTGAAATTACAAAAAAGGTATAAAATCCAGGTTTTGAAATCAGGGTTTTGCAAAGAGATTTGAATCAAATCTGTTTTGACTTTGGCCAAAAACAAAATTCAAGCACCAAGGACAAGAATTACACAAAGCTGGTCACAGAGAGGAACTTACCATTTTGCCTTGTAGAGAGAATTGGGCTAATTTAGGTGTTTCAATGAGGTAATTCACATAAATGCTACACTTAGCACAATGCAATACCGGAAATCATTATCAAGATGCTTAAAATTGATAATGATGATATGTCAAGTTAATTACATGCTAAACACCAAGGTGTTACCAAGCTTGCATATGCCAACTCGTCTAAACGTTCCTCCAGATTGGGCCCGGTCCTATCCCCTCCGAGTACGTAACCACTACTTCAGATACGACGACCACGTGGGTACTGCTACTTCGCCCTCTCTCCACTCCCAGTGCGCGGTTGTCGGTCCAATAAAGGATTCCTCGGGACAAGACTTTCCGAAGTATGTGATAGTTACAGTCTGACCAGCAGGCCCCATACGGATGGTCCCTAATTTTTTTCCCAACATACCTGTTATATCTCACCCGAGCGTATAGTCCCTTCAGTTTTTTCAACCCTGTCCCGGTCGGTGTCACTGTTGAGTCCCCGGACTTCACAGACGCACCTACGCTCGGACACCTCTCCTCGCAATTGAAACTGGTAACGGATTCAATACCTAGCGAAAGCCGGGGGAGTAAAGCCAAATTCCGACTAAAAATTCTTAGTGACACACTTTTGAAATTGGCATTGTTTATTGCAATCTATTACATAGCATCACTAAGCATTTTGCAAATAGTTTTTTAAACAGCAGTGGATTGCTGGTGGAGTAACAGTGCAGTAATAGGTATCACACAACTCCTATAACCTAATCAGAATAGTGTTACCTCAAAAGCAATTTTAAGTAAACCTTTTATAAAAAAACAAGGAAGGTTAAATGCACCGGGCTTGCTTGAAGAGCAACGAGGAAGGCCTCGGTCGGCAGTGCAGTGTCGGACTCGGGTCCGCTCGGGGTAGGTTCGTCATCGTCTCTCGACTTTATGCCTTCTCCTTCGGTCATATACGGATTCAAAGATGTATGCTTATGAGATGCTGACATGAACAATACAAGCACAGACAAAACCACTGATTCAGAGTCAACTTTTATCGTGTAATTCTTT
>VDCT01000101.1:0-20994 GCA_009763385.1 Coix lacryma-jobi var. lacryma-jobi
TGTTTTTATGGCCAGACAAAATAAGCTAATCACGTTTCCTTCTCTCAAACCGATTCAGAAAAACCGGGTAAAAGAAGTGAAATTTACCTTTGATTTCTCTAAATGTGACCAAATCTTTGATAATTGCTAAACTCGGTTATTCTTAAAATTAAATATATTTTGCCATCTCCGGACAATTAAAAAGGACGGCTTATATAAGTATCATAATTCTTTTTTCTCATGCCACTAACGATTCCAATGTTTTTCGTCGGCAGGTCCAATCGGCCCTTAATGAGGACGGTTGAGTCTTACTGAGATGCAAGTTGATACCGCTCCTTTCCCAATGCATATGGTGGAAGCAGGTAATCCTACCATTTTAAATTCGTCCAGAGCAAGCTGATACGACTAAGGCAGATAAGATGTCATCATCGGTGAATCACGAGCTGCACCGAATGTTGAGAAAATTCAGGGCACAAGGTGGTGCTTGAAAAAGGAGATGATGGTAAAAGCAAGCTCACGATTACCGCCGGATCAACCAGACACCTGAATAAACAAAAGTGGTATGAGACCAGAGCAACGCAACGAGACCAGCTAGAATCGGCTTCTCAAAGCCGACTAGGTCGATAAAAAAGCGACCAGGTCGATCAAAGAGCCGACATGCTGACTCATTCCTTCTAGTTCAACTAAAGCGGGCAAGCCAACTGTCCCAGTCGGTTTAACTGCTCTAGCAGCTCTACCCCTTCTGGAGTGCATGTTTTACGCACATTCATTCCACGAAAGCCTGAAGTCAGCACTGGAAGACTACGTGGAAAAGAACAAGGGAGGTCGTCAGGGAGCCATGTACTTTCGATAAACTCATGGGCCAAATACATAAGAGCAAAAGGGCGATTCCAAGAATTGACCATTAAAAAAAAGAGTCTACTCTCCGAGGCAGGGAAGATGGGAAGTCTAAGCAGTTGGTGGTGGCTCAAGCGACATTTCCAGCACCAAAGATTGCTCCTTATGTGCATCAGTGTGCTCCTCCTATTTCACCGCCTCCACAATGGGGTCCTCAAGGAGTTTTGAGTGTCATACCCTATGCCAGCACCTATGTATTATCAACAAGGTTGAGGAGCACCTGTTAATCAACCTTTGAGGGTATCAGTATTCGACCGGTTGGGTGGTCAACCGAGCTCTGGTGTGAATCAGAATCGGGTGATCACTTCAAGGACCTTAACTTCTCAAGAGACAGGGAAGGCACATGTGCGACAAGTTTATGTGCCTAAAAGGGTACAAGAAACTCCCGCTTCTCCTTCGACCAAGTCTGATCCTGTTCCAACGATTACAATTGGTTCTATGGAGGCTTCCGTTGTTAGTGAAGCTGAGCTGATGGTGATCGAGGGTCCAACTCCGGCAAAAATTCAAGAAGATGCTCTAGATATTTCAGCTGGAGTGGAAGAGAAAAGGCATGTTGAGCGAGATCCCAGGTATACCCAGCCTAGGTGGTGTCCCCCCTAGTTTAAGTAAAACTCAACAGAGGAGGTTGCAAAGGGCTCGGTGTAACAAGCAAAGGCAGGAACAACTTGAGAAAATGAGTGAAGACATATTCAACTCAACACATCCCATGTTTCCTCAAGGCAAGCGAGAAGGTGAAGAGTCGGGTTTTATTAATCAGAAGCCGACCACGACTGCTGGACTAAGCAGGTCAGCTCCTAAGCTGACCAGTCTAGATGCCGAGCCTGCCAAGTCGGCTTCGGGGCCGACCAGGTCAGATACCGAGCCGACCAGGTCGGATCATGGGTGAAGGACCGAGAATGCTAAAGCAAGGCGACCAGAGGGGGGGGTTAATGGGAACCTAAAAATTTCTCTCGAAACTTTGGCCTTTCTCCCTCAAATCAACCCACAAAACTTCGACCGAAAACATGATGCCCATGACCCTTGGAAGAGGGTGGATGATCCCTAGGATCACAGCGAGGCACCACCAAGCAAGAGCAAGCCAAAAACCAAAAAGCTCCGCTTCAAGTTCAACCCAAAAACTGACCCCCGAACGTAGATGGAAGGCTACGTCGAGAAATCTCCAAATACCTATGCTAACAAGTAGCAACGATACCTAGAGAGGTTCCTTGGTTAACTTTAGGGTCAAACGAGAAGTCCGAAAGCCAAGCGGAAAAGCCGTGAGAGCAAACACACTGAAAATCAGCACTCAGTCGAGTCCCGGACTGTCCGGGGTTCCGACCGCGGACTGTCTACCCAACGGCGGACTGTCCGGACTCAGGTGGTGGACTGTCCGCCGGCCAAATGTCTCAAACAACACCTCTGCTGATTCTTCCCTGGACGGTCCCGGACTGTCCGCGCCGAGTAACGGCGGACTGTCCGCGGGTACCGACACGGCTCCAACACCGCGGAGTCAGGCCACTGGTCAGGCCACGACCCCGACGCGCGGACTGTCCGCGGGGTGAGTGGCGGACTGTCCGCGACCACCCAGTGAAGGCGATTTCGGTCGCCTTTCACCCAAATCTCCCCAAATCCGATCCAAATCAAAATCCCTTGTTCCCAAACTTGGAGAAGATGATCACAAGGTAGTTGGAATACTATCCCCAAGAAATCATCCACTCAAATCAACTCAACCAACGGGAAATCGAAAGGGAAGGTGTATGAACCGAAAAAAGCGTTACGAAACTTGAATCGACCCGATCTACTTGTTCGTGAGGAGTTAGATGAATTCCTTCGGTGGAAATGATCTCCTCACATTAAAGAACAAGTTGGTTCAAGTGGATTCGAGAAAGACGCACCGAGGAGGGAGATCGAGTGACGGGAAAATCATGGAGAAAACGAAGAACGTGAAGAACAAGTTCAAAACGCGAATCGAACCACGATTTGCTGGCCGAAATTCATCCCCACGAGGAGACAACGAGATTACGGTCTTGTTTCCTCAAAAAGAAAATACACAGAGGTGTTGTTCACCGTCTCTGCGGATCTCAGTAGCTACAACAGAGAATGGGAAGCAAGAAACCCTAGAATGAAAATAGCAATGGCTGAGATCGGATGGGAGGTGGGTGTCTCCCTCTACTTATCCTAATTCTAGTTCCCACTCTACCCCTAACTAATTACAGAGCGAACCAGCTAAACCCTAGGGTTATTCTGGACCAACTCGAAGTAGATGGTCATCCGACGGCCACTCCCGCACAATAGGTTGCTTCGCCTCGACGCGACCTCACCGATTGCCGCCACGTGCCGCCACCGCTCTGCTCGTCCTTTTTACGGACCTCACCCCCGGTTTTGAGGCCAAAACCGGGAAACCTGGGCCATCCCCTGGTTTTGAGGCAAAACCGGGAAACCTGTCGTCCGTCGCTTGAGTTTTGTGGCCCAAACTCAGAAACCCGCTAGCACCCAAGTTTCGAGGCCCAAACCTGGAAACCGTTCGCACCCAGGTTTTGAGGCCCAAACCTGGAAACCGTCCACTCGGTGGTTTTTCTGTGGCTCAACCACCAAACCGAGACGAAGAGGGGATGCACCGCCCGTGCACCCCGTCCACACGCAGATCTTCACTTGTCGCTGTCCCAGGCTGTCAGCCACCACGGCCGATCCTCAGGCCACTGGTCCGTCAGTCCAAGCCTCACGTTCACCCTTCACCGCTCCGGGTCCATCAGCACGACACGTCTCTACTTGACCTTCACCTTGCCTTTGATCACTGTATCCGTGCTCAGCACCTGCACAACACAAGCCAAAGAACATGCGCATCATCCCAGTTGACAATCACTCATCATCTCAAGATCCGGCATACACCCATGTATCCGCAATCTCCCCCTTGATGAGTGCATTGTCAACTACCAACACAAATCATATGAAGGTAGAAGAAGAAGGAAGAAGAAGTAAGCGAACTCAACCAGTCGACTAAAAGCGAAGCAAAGCCAGGAAAAGTCGAATGGAGTGAGCAAGACAACTTGGTTCCCAAAGACATGGGCAACGGCTCGACGCAACCAAGCAAAGCAAAGCTAGCCCTTAAGAAGAGGTAGAACAGGCTCAACACCACTAGCAAGAAGGTAGTTGGAGCAAAAGAGACAAAGACACGCTAGTCCCTCCAGAAAGAGGCAAAGGCTCAACACAACTAGCAGAATCGCTCCAAAACAATTAAACAGCTCGTCAAAGAAAAAATCGAGCAAACTCCCCATCTCCCCCTTCAATAGTGCATACAACTAGGGACATGATTTGTCAAAATTTCTCCCCCTTAGTTGAAAATGCACACAACAAGGCAAAAATGCATATGAGTCACAAATGCAAGTTAGTAGCTTCAGGTATATATTCCATAGAGTGAATAGATGCTCTAAAGAGTGCTGATCCAACAACTCAACAACAAGCACAAATGCCAGCAAAGGCTCAAACTGATCACAGAATACGAAATATGAACATATGAGCAAAGTGAGCAGTTTTAAACCATTCAGAAAAGTTTTCACCATCAAAATAACACCATCATGTATAAACAGGAAGTTACACAAGTGCTAATCATGTATACAAGGTGAACTACCCCTAGCAAAGTTCAACCATCATGCTATAGAATGAAACATAGACTTGTGTTTTCAACAAATATTGGAGTTGCAACAGTTTTTACACAAGTTTTTAAAATTTCAGCATGTGATTGCGAGAGGTTGAAAACTTGACATTGCCTAACTTTTCAACCGAGCTAAGCCTATGCATGAGCAATCAGAAGCTTGAAGCAACGGTTTCGGTCTTACACTACACGGCTCAAGTTTAACTCAAAGTGCAATGAGAGACCGTCTCGATACCGTGATGTGCTGTCAAGTGATCCCATCTCGATCTTTTCAAATTACTTAGACTTGGGTCAAATTTAGCAGAATATGAACATACCAAGTAAGTGAAAGACTCAGAACTAGAGACATAGTAACCTAGCATATATGAAAATCACAAGTGACTTCAACACATTCTACACATGCTAGTTGCCAAACTCAATGGTGAACATGTTTTAAAATTAATGTTGAATTAAGCATATTCACAGTTCTGAAAAGTGGCTCGGCTCACAACATGTATCAGTGATCAAAAAGAGCCTAAGCTACAAGCATTATCATGTATTATTGGAGCATACACTAATCAGAGCATAGAGTCATTCTACAGATTATAGACATGAAGCTCGAGAAGATAAAAAATGCAAAGATGATGAAATGCAAAAGCTAAACAAAAACAAGACAAAAGAAGTTAGTCTACGATACAATAACCAAAATGTTTCCCCTAACTAAAAGGGGAAACACACACCAAGCTCCCCTCTCAACCTAGCAAAGGTTGATTGGTCCAAAGGCTCGGTGAAAATATCTGCCAACTGAAGATGAGTATCGACATGGTGAAGGTCGATATCACCCTTCTCATAGTGGTCTCACAAGAAATGAAAGCACACATCAATGTGTTTGGTCTTAGAATGCAACACAGGGTTCTTAGCAATGCTAATCGCACTCGTGCTGTCACAAAGTGTTGACACTGGAATTTTGCGCGCATAAGAGGATGACAAGAGGGCCCAGTTGTCAATGGGGAAAGCATTCGGCAGACGTCTGAGCGGTCGGCTAGTCCTCAAAATTTTAGTAAGGGCTCGTACAATCGGGTATCTTACGGAACAGTGACCTCATTCGGGGAGCGAGTCAGCTTGCACGAGAAGATACGTGACAATGGAGGACGTTGAGGAGAATGGGTATCTTTCCAAATTCCATTATGTAAGTCGTAGTCATCTAGGACTCGTGTTTCGTCCAGGGTATAAATATAAAGCCTCGGCCATTGTAAAACTGTTCACAACCATATCAATACAAACCGGCCCCGTGCCATCTTCGAGTCCTTAGTCGTGTCGTCGAGTTCTTCGAGAGGAATCATCGATCCGTCGACCTCCGTAAGTCCCGGCAACCTTGTTATCATGTCTAGTATCATGCGGTGGATTTAGATATGATGCAAGTAGTCTTGCTTGTTTTCAATGGTCGTGCGGCGGACCCTTGTTAGCAAACAAGAAGTTTTTGCTTATGCTCTGCTTATGGGTAGATACCGTGCGACAGGCGTTTATTCATATGTTTAGCAGAAGCGAGATAGTTATCGGCTCTGTTAGATTTGGCAAATCTGATAGATTCATTAAGTTATCATGTGTTGCATTGTTTATTTAATTTTGTAACACTCTTTTGCCCAATCTAGATTGACTTTTGTTCGGCCCCTGCTTCACAAGTTGGCTTGTGTCTCCTTAATTGCAAGATCGTGATGGCCGAGTTAATTTTCAATCTAGATTGTTACATGTTGCGGGTTCATGCATGTCAACCACAATTAGGCTTTAGTAAAACTGGGTATCGTGCGGCAGATGCAAGTTTTAGTTTAGTTTAATCGTGTTTGTTTGTATGTTCCTTCCTCATGGATCCCAACTCGGCTAGTTTGCCGATCTTGGTTAAGCTTACACGAGTAATGAGTTTTTATAGATCTGTTCGGATACATGCATGCTTTTAGCTTCTTATAATTAGATTGTATCATGCGGTGGATTAATCTAGTTATAAGGAGTGGTGTAGACTTAGTTTATGCTTGACGGGTTTTCACGAAGACTAGACGTGCGGCAGACTAGTTGGAGTAGCCTATGCATGTGTTGTTTGAATAGATTTATATTTACAAGTTACCTGTTTATAATTCACTATGTCTTGATGATGTCTTTCATTTATTCAAACATGTTTTTCTTTACATGTGCATTCGGTAATCAATACGTTTACATGCTCCTTTCTATTTTAACCGAATGATTCTATAAACATGCTTGACAGACAACTTCTATAGCTGTGTGCCGTCGTGATTGGCTTTCAAAGCCGTACATATGGAACTGTCTGGTATCACCCGGCATGTTCCAGTGGTATTCTCAGAGTTTTATCCCTTGTTGGTTTTCAGGTCAAACCGACTGGCACGTCTCCGGATTCCAAACCGTCCGGGCACCCGATTGAAGCCAAGCTTTTCGGCTTGCTGTGTGTTAGGCGCGGTGTGTCACTTTTTGCGTCAACACACTTTTTGGCACGTGTTGCCTGGTGGACCGAAACCCCCGGCGGCCAAGATGCCTCTCACATTTTCCTCCTATATTCCTCCTTCGACAGCCCTTAGTGTTTGTTGTTGAGAGCAGACCTAGTTCCGTCCCCACCAGGCACCCGCTGCCAAAAGTGTTGTTTGACGCCAAAAAGTGAACACACCCCCTGCCTGGCCTAACACACAGCAAGCCGAAAAGCTTGGCTTCAATCGGGTGCCCGGACGGTTTGGAATCCGGAGACGTGCCAGTCGGTTGACCTGAAAACCAACAAGGGATAAAAACTCTGAGAATACCACTGGAACATGCCGGGTGATACCAGACAGTTCCAATATGTACGGCTTTGAAAGCCAATCACGACGGCACACAGCTATAGAAGTTGTCTGTCAAGCATGTTTATAGAATCATTCGGTTAAAATAGAAAGGAGCATGTAAACGTATTGATTACCGAATGCACATGTAAAGAAAAACATGTTTGAATAAATGAAAGACATCATCAAGACATAGTGAATTATAAACAGGTAACTTGTAAATATAAATCTATTCAAACAACACATGCATAGGCTACTCCAACTAGTCTGCCGCACGTCTAGTCTTCGTGAAAACCCGTCAAGCATAAACTAAGTCTACACCACTCCTTATAACTAGATTAATCCACCGCATGATACAATCTAATTATAAGAAGCTAAAAGCATGCATGTATCCGAACAGATCTATAAAAACTCATTACTCGTGTAAGCTTAACCAAGATCGGCAAACTAGCCGAGTTGGGATCCATGAGGAAGGAACATACAAACAAACACGATTAAACTAAACTAAAACTTGCATCTGCCGCACGATACCCAGTTTTACTAAAGCCTAATTGTGGTTGACATGCATGAACCCGCAACATGTAACAATCTAGATTGAAAATTAACTCGGCCATCACGATCTTGCAATTAAGGAGACACAAGCCAACTTGTGAAGCAGGGGCCGAACAAAAGTCAATCTAGATTGGGCAAAAGAGTGTTACAAAATTAAATAAACAATGCAACACATGATAACTTAATGAATCTATCAGATTTGCCAAATCTAACAGAGCCGATAACTATCTCGCTTCTGCTAAACATATGAATAAACGCCTGTCGCACGGTATCTACCCATAAGCAGAGCATAAGCAAAAACTTCTTGTTTGCTAACAAGGGTCCGCCGCACGACCATTGAAAACAAGCAAGACTACTTGCATCATATCTAAATCCACCGCATGATACTAGACATGATAACAAGGTTGCCGGGACTTACGGAGGTCGACGGATCGATGATTCCTCTCGAAGAACTCGACGACACGACTAAGGACTCGAAGATGGCACGGGGCCGGTTTGTATTGATATGGTTGTGAACAGTTTTACAATGGCCGAGGCTTTATATTTATACCCTGGACGAAAACACGAGTCCTAGATGACTACGACTTACATAATGGAATTTGGAAAGATACCCATTCTCCTCAACGTCCTCCATTGTCACGTATCTTCTCGTGCAAGCTGACTCGCTCCCCGAATGAGGTCACTGTTCCGTAAGATACCCGATTGTACGAGCCCTTACTAAAATTTTGAGGACTAGCCGACCGCTCAGACGTCTGCCGAATGCTTTCCCCATTGACAACTGGGCCCTCTTGTCATCCTCTTATGCGCGCAAAATTCCAGTGTCAACACTTTGTGACAGCACGAGTGCGATTAGCATTGCTAAGAACCCTGTGTTGCATTCTAAGACCAAACACATTGATGTGTGCTTTCATTTCTTGTGAGACCACTATGAGAAGGGTGATATCGACCTTCACCATGTCGATACTCATCTTCAGTTGGCAGATATTTTCACCGAGCCTTTGGACCAATCAACCTTTGCTAGGTTGAGAGGGGAGCTTGGTGTGTGTTTCCCCTTTTAGTTAGGGGAAACATTTTGGTTATTGTATCGTAGACTAACTTCTTTTGTCTTGTTTTTGTTTAGCTTTTGCATTTCATCATCTTTGCATTTTTTATCTTCTCGAGCTTCATGTCTATAATCTGTAGAATGACTCTATGCTCTGATTAGTGTATGCTCCAATAATACATGATAATGCTTGTAGCTTAGGCTCTTTTTGATCACTGATACATGTTGTGAGCCGAGCCACTTTTCAGAACTGTGAATATGCTTAATTCAACATTAATTTTAAAACATGTTCACCATTGAGTTTGGCAACTAGCATGTGTAGAATGTGTTGAAGTCACTTGTGATTTTCATATATGCTAGGTTACTATGTCTCTAGTTCTGAGTCTTTCACTTACTTGGTATGTTCATATTCTGCTAAATTTGACCCAAGTCTAAGTAATTTGAAAAGATCGAGATGGGATCACTTGACAGCACATCACGGTATCGAGACGGTCTCTCATTGCACTTTGAGTTAAACTTGAGCCGTGTAGTGTAAGACCGAAACCGTTGCTTCAAGCTTCTGATTGCTCATGCATAGGCTTAGCTCGGTTGAAAAGTTAGGCAATGTCAAGTTTTCAACCTCTCGCAATCACATGCTGAAATTTTAAAAACTTGTGTAAAAACTGTTGCAACTCCAATATTTGTTGAAAACACAAGTCTATGTTTCATTCTATAGCATGATGGTTGAACTTTGCTAGGGGTAGTTCACCTTGTATACATGATTAGCACTTGTGTAACTTCCTGTTTATACATGATGGTGTTATTTTGATGGTGAAAACTTTTCTGAATGGTTTAAAACTGCTCACTTTGCTCATATGTTCATATTTCGTATTCTGTGATCAGTTTGAGCCTTTGCTGGCATTTGTGCTTGTTGTTGAGTTGTTGGATCAGCACTCTTTAGAGCATCTATTCACTCTATGGAATATATACCTGAAGCTACTAACTTGCATTTGTGACTCATATGCATTTTTGCCTTGTTGTGTGCATTTTCAACTAAGGGGGAGAAATTTTGACAAATCATGTCCCTAGTTGTATGCACTATTGAAGGGGGAGATGGGGAGTTTGCTCGATTTTTTCTTTGACGAGCTGTTTAATTGTTTTGGAGCGATTCTGCTAGTTGTGTTGAGCCTTTGCCTCTTTCTGGAGGGACTAGCGTGTCTTTGTCTCTTTTGCTCCAACTACCTTCTTGCTAGTGGTGTTGAGCCTGTTCTACCTCTTCTTAAGGGCTAGCTTTGCTTTGCTTGGTTGCGTCGAGCCGTTGCCCATGTCTTTGGGAACCAAGTTGTCTTGCTCACTCCATTCGACTTTTCCTGGCTTTGCTTCGCTTTTAGTCGACTGGTTGAGTTCGCTTACTTCTTCTTCCTTCTTCTTCTACCTTCATATGATTTGTGTTGGTAGTTGACAATGCACTCATCAAGGGGGAGATTGCGGATACATGGGTGTATGCCGGATCTTGAGATGATGAGTGATTGTCAACTGGGATGATGCGCATGTTCTTTGGCTTGTGTTGTGCAGGTGCTGAGCACGGATACAGTGATCAAAGGCAAGGTGAAGGTCAAGTAGAGACGTGTCGTGCTGATGGACCCGGAGCGGTGAAGGGTGAACGTGAGGCTTGGACTGACGGACCAGTGGCCTGAGGATCGGCCGTGGTGGCTGACAGCCTGGGACAGCGACAAGTGAAGATCTGCGTGTGGACGGGGTGCACGGGCGGTGCATCCCCTCTTCGTCTCGGTTTGGTGGTTGAGCCACAGAAAAAACCACCGAGTGGACGGTTTCCAGGTTTGGGCCTCAAAACCTGGGTGCGAACGGTTTCCAGGTTTGGGCCTCGAAACTTGGGTGCTAGCGGGTTTCTGAGTTTGGGCCACAAAACTCAAGCGACGGACGACAGGTTTCCCGGTTTTGCCTCAAAACCAGGGGATGGCCCAGGTTTCCCGGTTTTGGCCTCAAAACCGGGGGTGAGGTCCGTAAAAAGGACGAGCAGAGCGGTGGCGGCACGTGGCGGCAATCGGTGAGGTCGCGTCGAGGCGAAGCAACCTATTGTGCGGGAGTGGCCGTCGGATGACCATCTACTTCGAGTTGGTCCAGAATAACCCTAGGGTTTAGCTGGTTCGCTCTGTAATTAGTTAGGGGTAGAGTGGGAACTAGAATTAGGATAAGTAGAGGGAGACACCCACCTCCCATCCGATCTCAGCCATTGCTATTTTCATTCTAGGGTTTCTTGCTTCCCATTCTCTGTTGTAGCTACTGAGATCCGCAGAGACGGTGAACAACACCTCTGTGTATTTTCTTTTTGAGGAAACAAGACCGTAATCTCGTTGTCTCCTCGTGGGGATGAATTTCGGCCAGCAAATCGTGGTTCGATTCGCGTTTTGAACTTGTTCTTCACGTTCTTCGTTTTCTCCATGATTTTCCCGTCACTCGATCTCCCTCCTCGGTGCGTCTTTCTCGAATCCACTTGAACCAACTTGTTCTTTAATGTGAGGAGATCATTTCCACCGAAGGAATTCATCTAACTCCTCACGAACAAGTAGATCGGGTCGATTCAAGTTTCGTAACGCTTTTTCGGTTCATACACCTTCCCTTTCGATTTCCCGTTGGTTGAGTTGATTTGAGTGGATGATTTCTTGGGGATAGTATTCCAACTACCTTGTGATCATCTTCTCCAAGTTTGGGAACAAGGGATTTTGATTTGGATCGGATTTGGGGAGATTTGGGTGAAAGGCGACCGAAATCGCCTTCACTGGGTGGTCGCGGACAGTCCGCCACTCACCCCGCGGACAGTCCGCGCGTCGGGGTCGTGGCCTGACCAGTGGCCTGACTCCGCGGTGTTGGAGCCGTGTCGGTACCCGCGGACAGTCCGCCGTTACTCGGCGCGGACAGTCCGGGACCGTCCAGGGAAGAATCAGCAGAGGTGTTGTTTGAGACATTTGGCCGGCGGACAGTCCACCACCTGAGTCCGGACAGTCCGCCGTTGGGTAGACAGTCCGCGGTCGGAACCCCGGACAGTCCGGGACTCGACTGAGTGCTGATTTTCAGTGTGTTTGCTCTCACGGCTTTTCCGCTTGGCTTTCGGACTTCTCGTTTGACCCTAAAGTTAACCAAGGAACCTCTCTAGGTATCGTTGCTACTTGTTAGCATAGGTATTTGGAGATTTCTCGACGTAGCCTTCCATCTACGTTCGGGGGTCAGTTTTTGGGGTTGAACTTGAAGCGGAGCTTTTTGGTTTTTGGCTTGCTCTTGCTTGGTGGTGCCTCGCTGTGATCCTAGGGATCATCCACCCTCTTCCAAGGGTCATGGGCATCATGTTTTCGGTCGAAGTTTTGTGGGTTGATTTGAGGGAGAAAGGCCAAAGTTTCGAGAGAAATTTTTAGGTTCCCATTAACCCCCCCCTCTGGTCGCCTTGCTTTAGCATTCTCGGTCCTTCACCCATGATCCGACCTGGTCGGCTCGGTATCTGACCTGGTCGGCCCCGAAGCCGACTTGGCAGGCTCGGCATCTAGACTGGTCAGCTTAGGAGCTGACCTGCTTAGTCCAGCAGTCGTGGTCGGCTTCTGATTAATAAAACCCGACTCTTCACCTTCTCGCTTGCCTTGAGGAAACATGGGATGTGTTGAGTTGAATATGTCTTCACTCATTTTCTCAAGTTGTTCCTGCCTTTGCTTGTTACACCGAGCCCTTTGCAACCTCCTCTGTTGAGTTTTACTTAAACTAGGGGGGACACCACCTAGGCTGGGTATACCTGGGATCTCGCTCAACATGCCTTTTCTCTTCCACTCCAGCTGAAATATCTAGAGCATCTTCTTGAATTTTTGCCGGAGTTGGACCCTCGATCACCATCAGCTCAGCTTCACTAACAACGGAAGCCTCCATAGAACCAATTGTAATCGTTGGAACAGGATCAGACTTGGTCGAAGGAGAAGCGGGAGTTTCTTGTACCCTTTTAGGCACATAAACTTGTCGCACATGTGCCTTCCCTGTCTCTTGAGAAGTTAAGGTCCTTGAAGTGATCACCCGATTCTGATTCACACCAGAGCTCGGTTGACCACCCAACCGGTCGAATACTGATACCCTCAAAGGTTGATTAACAGGTGCTCCTCAACCTTGTTGATAATACATAGGTGCTGGCATAGGGTATGACACTCAAAACTCCTTGAGGACCCCATTGTGGAGGCGGTGAAATAGGAGGAGCACACTGATGCACATAAGGAGCAATCTTTGGTGCTGGAAATGTCGCTTGAGCCACCACCAACTGCTTAGACTTCCCATCTTCCTGCCTCGGAGGAGTAGACTCTTTTTTTTAATGGTCAATTCTTGGAATCGCCCTTTTGCTCTTTGTATTTGGCCATGAGTTTATCGAAAGTACATGGCTCCCTGACGACCTTCCCCTTGTTCTTTTCCACGTTAGTCTTCCAAGTGCTGACTTCAGGCTTTCGTGGAATGAATGTGCGTAAAACATGCACTCCAGAAGGGGTAGAGCTGCTAGAGCAAGTTAAACCGACTGGGACAGTTGGCTTGCCCGCTTTAGTTGAACTAGAAGGAAATGAGTCAGCATGGTCGGCTCTTTGATCGACCTGGTCGGCTTTTTTATCGACCTAGTCGGCTTGAGAAGCCGATCTAGCTGGTCTCTGTTGCGTTGCTCTGGTCTCATACCACTTTTGTTTATTCAGGTGTCTGGTTGATCCGGCGGTAATCGTGAGCTTGCTTTTACCATCATCTCCTTTTTCAAGCACCACCTTGTGCCCTGAATTGTTCTCAACATTCGGTGCAGCTCGTGATTCACCGATGATGACATTCTTGCCTTTAGTCGTATCAGCTTGCTCTGGACGAATTAAAATGGTAGGATTACCTGCTTCCACCATATGCATTGGGAAAGGAGCGGTATCAACTTGCATCTCAGTAAGACTCAACCGTCCCTCATTAAGGGCCGATTGGACCTGCCGACGAAAAACATTGGAATCGTTAGTGGCATGAGAAAAAGAATTATGATACTTATAATAAGCCGTCCTTTTTAATTTGTCCGGAGATGGCAAAATATATTTAATTTTAAGATAACCGAGTTTAAGCAATTCATCAAAGATTTGGTCACATTTAGAGAAATCAAAGGTAAATTTCACTTCTTTACCCCGGTTTTTCTGAATCGGTTTGAGAGAAGGAAACGTGATTAGCTTATTTTGTGCTGGCCATAAAAACTCAGCAGCATAGCAATCCTTAGATTCATCGTCCGAACTATCAGAATATGTTTCAACAATATGCACATTCGGTCGATGGGATTTGTGGGGATCATGAGGTTCTTTAAGACACGATTCAATTGAAATGGCCTTTTGTAAAAGTTGGTTTACATTGAAAAACTCATAATGCTCCAGTTTGTCTTTAATCTCACGACGTAAACCAGCAAAACATAGATCTGTTAGGTCTCTATCGGAGATCATTAAATAAAACATCGGCTCTTAATTTCCTTAAAACGTTTAAAGAAATCAATCACAAGCTCACTACGCCCTTAACGAACCGATGCGAGATGCGACAATCTAGTTTCTTGGACCCGTCATAAAAGTGATTATGAAATTTTTCTTCTAATTCAGCCCAAGAACTAATAGAACATGACGGTAATGATGTAAACCAAGCAAAAGTTGTACCAGTAAGAGATAAAGGAAAATATCGTACATTCATGAAATCTAGAGTACTAGCCTCGCCCATTTGTGCAATTAACATACTAATATATTCCATGGTTGATTTACTACCATCACCGCTAAACTTATAAAATTCTGGTACTCTTCAACCATCAGGTGCCTTCATAAAATCAAAGTATGGAGGATACAGTTTAAATTAAGATACTAACATATTCCATGGTTGATTTACTACCATCACCGCTAAACTTATAAAATTCTGGTACTCTTCAACCATCAGGTGCCTTCATAAAATCAAAGTATGGAGGATACGGTTTACAGTAGGTGGTCCTACTTGGCTTTATTTGGACTCCCAAGCTACTTTCGAGGGATCTAGTTATTTCTTCTTTGAACTGATTTAAGGCTCGGCCAAAATTGGTTGTGGCAGGGCTGGGAGCATCGCCAGGCATTGGGATCTGACTCGGAGACTTCGGTGGATTGGGTAACACAATACCTTGCCCTACCGAAGTTCTATTCATTACCGCTCCCTGGTCGGTCCGTGCAGTCCGACCAGAATTATGGTGGATGTTATTGGTATGCGCCGATGTACTAGCTCCACCATGACCAGTTCTATCGGTTCCGTCTGCCGACAGCCCCGATTGCAATTGGCCAAAATTTGGATGTGAAGTTTGACCCTCAAAGAAATTTAAAGGCATACCGAACTGTGGTTGTTCGGTCGGATGATCAGGTTCGACAGTCTAACTTCTAAGTTATTCATGCGAGTGCTAAGTAATTTAAACGAATGCTGAATAGTATTGGTAAGAGCTTTTGTAGCACCATCTAGCATTACTGAATAATTAGCATGGGTAGGGTAAGAATCATCATGCACCTCAGCATTTACCTTTTCAGTAGCATCTTTAGCGGTTTTGGATGTAGAAGTAGGGACTATCTCGCTGAAGTACCACTCTTTGTCTTGGGTGACCTTGTCGCGCTGATCTTTTGAGCAGCTTTCGAGAAAAGCCTTCAGGACGACGTCGAGTTTGGCATGTGCTTGTTGCTTTAACTCATCGGGAAGCTCGTCAATATCTGAAGGACGGATGATGTTTTCCTTGTCTGTGGCACCATCCTTTCCGCCCATCTTGTAATAGATGAGATCTAATTTTGCTTGATCGTCCCCAGCGGAGTCGCCAAAAAGTGTGTTGGTATCGGAAGTGATCCGAATCACACACCAGCAGGGCTAAAACGCCCAAAGAGGTTGTGAATCAACCTGAGACAGCAAGGGATCTGGCTAAATTGGTGAAACCGATCTAGAGACCAGTTTGGACCAATTTATGGTTTGATTTCTTGTGTTGATAACTCTAGAACTCCTCCCGGGAAGACCCGTCGGGGAGAAGCACGTAGAGGTTGCCCTAGGACCAGCAAGGTTGCCTAGAACGCCGCCGAATCTCACTGAGAGATGCGTAGAACAGCAAGATAGAAGGGAAAAAGGGGTAAAAAGGTATAGTAGATTGATTTGACGATTAGGGTTGGATCCTCAATCAGTCATAATCCTCTCATATATATAGAGGGGGTTGGTCTTATCCCAATAGGAAACATCTCTAAATCACAATCTCTAAGTTTCCTACTCGAACTCCATCAAAATATGGAATTAGAGAGTCCAATCCGGACTAGAAAAGGAAAACTCGATTCAGCCAATTCTTAAACCGACTAAACCGGTTTAATGGGCTTTATCATAGTTGATAACATCCCAAATCGACTAAACAGAACTCTACAATCCCTGAAAACGTCAGAGAAAAGATCTATAAATTAATACTTTGATAACTAAGGGTTGATTTTATTACTGCCTCACTGCCTCCGACCAGTATCACCTGGTCGGAAATTTCTGTAACTGGTCGGGAGAGACCTAAAGCAACAAAGAGATCAAGCGACATACCCAATCTTGCTTTAGAACGACCGACCCGTCGGATAAAAGTATTTGGAGACAATCCTTCTTCATCTTAACTCCGAATTATAATGATCTGAATATCCCTTTCAGCCTTCTAGCACACTTTTGAGTGTCAACAAGACGTAAGGACAAAGGGCCAAGATAATATCTCAGATATTTCACAGTTACCTTTATGTGCATGCATCAAGACAGCTCTTTTACTTCAAGTAAGTTGTTGTCCAAGGATCATCATAGTCAAGTCAACAATATACTAGTATCAACTCTGGAACAACAATACCTTATATCATCTAACAGTCCACGTATAAAATAACACGTATGCTATATGACATTGAATTCAAATTGAGCAAATGGTACAAGTAGTAGCAAGTAAAAGCTGAAATAACAACTCCTAAGGCAAGAGCTAAACAGCTTTAGTAATCTTCATCATTGGTACTTCTGATATCGGCTGGACCAACTTCCAGTGCTCTGTTTAGTAACCTCATCTCTTGCTCCACAAAACACCCACATCAATAGCTTTGGACTGCTCAGAATTTCTTTTCCCATTAATTTTCTAGAACATCCTTACCTACCCACACTGCAGCTGCAAAAGTCTAACATTTTCCATAAATCAACTCTCCACTTAATAAAAGAGAGCATACCATATTCAACCAGTCTCCAATTCAATGGAAAATACTTGGAATTAAAAACAGCTATCATGCAACTAAGCTGTTAAAACATATGACTGACTTGCACCTATAACCCAATTGTCTTGTAATAACATGTGGCTCTCTTGTATAGTCATATATTTCATATCTGCCAACACTGTCCTAATATTAACCCCATTTTGTGTTAGCAGATGATTTGGGGCTGTTTATAAAAGCTATAAGACAGGAAAGAGGGCATAATAATGTCTGCAAAATATTGATGCATTGCAGCACAATCTCTGCGAAATATTTTACAACTGAACAACGATATACAGACACCATCCATATATACCAAAAAAGGCACAGATTTTCTGAGAAGTACACATAATTGGGATTACCGAAACTGATGGGTATGGCACTATGGCAGATCAATGTTGGAAATTAGCACAGGTAATTTGGGGCTGAATCTGATCTATTAGCCTTAGAGGCAAAGAAAACTGCAGGGATACATATATAGGGCAGCAAACTTGGCTGCCAAGGAATTTTTGCAAAAGCTAACTTTGCTGCAAAGTTGATGTCAAGTTGTTCCTAAAGTAAAGCATATTCTAAAGTAGATACTAAGCATATTCCAAATAAATAAGCACAAGAGTTAACGAGGTCTATCAATCTCTCCCTAAGTCTTGTGTGTGTGCTTCTGGGCAACCTGGACCATCCCAATCTTGGCACAGAGCTCCTGGAACTTGACTCGCCCAAGGGACTTGGTCAGCAAATCAGCAAACTGGTCTTGCGTGTTGATGTATCCAGCCTTGATGCTCCCCTCATCCAGGCAGTCTCTGATGAAGTGATATCTCACCCTGATGCGCTTACTGCGCTCATGGAAGACGTGGTTCTTTGCCAAAGCCAAGGCGGACTTGTTGTCCACCCTCAGCTCTACTGGTGCTGCATCTCTGCCAATGTGATCAATGAGCAGGCGAGTGAGCCAGATGGCCTGAGTCGAAGCGGTAGTGGCTGCGATGTACTCTGCCTCGCAGCTGGACAAAGCCACCACCTGCTGCTTGACCGACTGCCAGCTGATCAGACACTTGCCGAGGAAGAATAGCGTCCCAATGGTGCTCTTGCTCCTGTCGATGTCGCCGGCGTGGTCACTATTGATGTACCCGATGAAGTGCGCCGCACCGGGGCACCTCGAGTAGTGCAGGTCGTAGTCAGACGTACCCGCAACGTAGCGAAGAATCCTCTTGATGGCTTGCTGATGCTCCGTCGTCGGTCGCTGCATGAACCGACTGACGTAGCCCACAGCGAACGCCAAGTCCGGGCGCGTGTGGACGAGGTAGCGAAGGCTGCCCACAATGCGCCGGTACTGCGTGGCGTCGACCTCCTCCGTCGTGTTGTCGCGGCTCAGCTTCAGCCTCTCCTCCATAGGAGTGTGGGCTGGGTTGCAGTCGGTGAGCCCGCCCAGCTCAACGATGCGCTTGGCGTAGGCGGTCTGGCGAAGTGAGATGCCAGAGCTGTCCTGGTGGACCTCAATTCCTAGGTAGAAAGAGAGGAGCCCCAGGTCGCTCATCTGAAAGATAGTCTTTATCTCCGCCTTGAATGCCTCAATCTCGTCCTTCTTGGTGTCGGTGATCACCAAGTCATCGACGTAGATGCCCACCAGCAGGGCGTTGCCTCCCTTGCCCCGCCAGTAGACAATAGCCTCATGTGGGCTCTGTTGAAACCCCATTTGCTTGAGGGTGGAGTCCAGCTTGGCGTTCCAAGCTCGAGGTGCCTGCCGCAAGCCGTAGAGGACCTTGCGCAGGCGAAGAACCTTGCTCTCCTTGCCGGGAATGATGAAACCCGGTGGCTGACGGACGTAGACCTCCTCCTTCAAGTCGCCGTTGAGAAAGGCAAACTTGACATCCATGTGGTGGACGTGCCAGCCCTCCTGGGCTGCCAGAGCGAGTAGCAGGCGAACGGACTCCATGCGTGCAACGGGTGCGAAGACGTCGTCGAAGTCGACTCCCTCCTGCTGAACGAACCCGCGCGCCACGAGTCATGTCTTGTGCTTGATCATAGCACCAACATCATCCTTCTTGAGCTTGAACACCCACTTCAGGGTGATGGCGCGGTGGCCGGCAGGAAGATCCGCCAGCTCCCATGTGTGGTTCCGCTCGACGGCGCCCATCTCCTGCTTCATCGTGGCGCGCCATGCCGCGTCTCCCTCCGCCTCAGCGCAGGAGCGGGGCTCGTCGTCATCGTGCGCCAAGTGCAGCTCCCCCTTGAAGTCGTGTTGCACTAGTCCAGGGACAGGCAACTCGCCAAGGAGGTTGTCCATGGTGCGGTAGCGCAGGGGCTCGTCGTCGTGGTAGGCGTCGACATGGTCCTCATCGTCAATCAGTGGAGTGGCGAACTCCACCGAGCGCTGCTCGTCGTGGACCAGAGCTGCTGTGGCCGATCCCGGTGGTGTGGCCGTCGATGCAGGAGAACGTGGAGTGGCCGGTGCGGGAGATGCAGGAGCTGGTGCTGGAGAGCGTAGAACGGCCGGTGCAGCAGAGTGGGACGTAGCCGGTGTTGTAGGTGGCGAAGCGTCGGGCGTGGCCGGTGCCAAAGGTGGTGGAGCATGGGCGTGGCTGGTGCCGAAGGTGGTGGACTCGCCGGAGCTAAAGGCGAGCGAGGAGTCGTGGCGGACGAACTCGATGAAGATGAGTTGCTAGCTCCCCCTGCTCCCTCAAAGTGGACGTACTCGACGACGAAGTCTCAGAGAGTCAAAGTCGAGCTGTCGTCCACTGCCTTGTCCCACGCCCAGCCTTGTCCCTCGTTGAACACGACGTCACGCAAGATGCGGACGCGCTGTGTCGCGGGGTCTGAAGGACCGAGAGTGCTACCAGAAAGCGACCAGAGGGGGGGGTGAATGGGAGCTTCAAATTTTCCTTTCGAAAACTTTTCACCACTGTCCCGAGAATCAACCCCAAGAGCAAACCTAGAGCTTGTAAGTATCCACGACCCTAGATGTAGGGTGGATGCTTCCGAGAAGCACAGCGGGACACTATACAACCCTAGAAAACCAACGCAAAAGACGGGAATCAAAACCGTCAACGAACGAACGAACCACGGACGAAACTGCGCAAAAACAGTATTGACCGGACTCACCCTGCGTCCGGTCGAGTATCACCGGACCGTCCGGTCTCACAAAATATGCTTTCGGAGCTTACTGTTCTTGACCGGACTCACCAGTGACGAGCGTCCGGTCGATGCACAGAGCGTCCGGTCACACAAACCAAAACGGGTGAACAGTGGAATCGTTGAGTCCGGTCACTGAGAATCAGGAGCGTCCGGTCAATTACAGAAAAAGCGCGCTGAGCAATCAACGACCGGACGCACGGAGTCAGCGTCCGGTCAGCCCGTGCCCAGCGTCCGATCACCCCGACAGCCCCCTGTTCGTCCACCGATTCGACTCAAACTCTCCCAAAACGAAACCTCTAGGGTTCAAACTTGGATAGATGAGTCACAAGGAGGATAGTGAGCTATCTCTAAGAGATCATGGCTCGAACCTATCTCCAAATCGATGAATCGAAGAAATTCGAGGGAAGGGAGAAAAACTTGACCCGAAACGAAAATCAACCGATCTACTAGGTCGTGAGGTTAGGGATGAATTCCTTCGGTGGAAAGAAGTGCCTCACGATCTAGAACAACTTGGTTCAAACGGATTTCCAAAAGATGCACCAAGCAAAGAGATCGATCGACGGGAAAAACGTGGCAAAAAGGATTCCGCGAAGAACACGAACAAAACGCGAATCACAACCACGAATTTGCAACCGTGTGGCTACCACACGCTACAATAGTGAGATTACGGTCTCACTTCCTCAAAATCTCACGGGCACAGAGGTATTTTTCTCTTCTCTGTGGATC
>VDCT01000920.1:0-16705 GCA_009763385.1 Coix lacryma-jobi var. lacryma-jobi
AGTCCGTCGCCGCACCACCGCCGGGAGAAGGAGGCAGGCGCGGGGGGGCGCGGCCATCAGCACGAGCGCCGGAGCAGGTCTCGAAGCCCGCGGCGGGAAAGGCGTCAAGATGACCGCTCGAAGAAGACGCGGTCGCCCCCTCGGGACGGGAGACAAAAGGAGAGCTCTCCGCCGAGGTTGAGCCATGGGATGCATCGGGAGCCTTCCCCCCGTCCAAGCCGTGGAGACGGCTCAGGGCATGGCTCGAGCCATGGGGCGGGCTCGAAGCCCTTGAGTGGGTCCGGTGATTCGTGGAAGAAGCCCGCCCTCGCTTTGGGTAAGTAACGTTTCTCAGTCTCGTAGGTAGTGAAGCTTTACCTTTTTACTTTTGGTGACGTTTGCTATTTTCCGGTTTTTCAGGGAAAACGCTCTCGGCAGGAGGCGGACACCGTGGCGTCCAACCGGGCCAAGACCTCGAGCTCTGCTGAGGTCCGAGCACCTCGAGGTATGGCTCCTTCTTCCGCTGGGGAGGCTGCTTGGCTGGTGAAGGCTCGAGCAGCCATGGCTCGGGGAGGCAGATGGCCGCCGCGGATCTTGGTGAGGCCGACGCCGTCGACCACGGGGGTCGAAGCTTTTTCTTGATCCTGACGATGTCATTTTCTTTTTTAGCAGGGATCGCGGCTCCTGACGCCGCGCTTGCCGCCAACCACCCGTCGCGACACCGCCTCCTCCTGCTCCGGTGGTACCTACCGAGAGGGCCGCTTCTCCCCCGCCATGACGACCATTTTGGGGGAGAACCGGAGATAGGCGCGGCTCCGTCGGCGTCTGAGGCCGGGGGGTCAGCGGCCCCGAGACCCCAGTCGATGAGAGTCGGCCCACGGAGGAGGGGCAGGAGGGAGAGGCGTTGGCGCCGACGGTGGAGGAGCTCTTAGACGAGCTGGAGCGGGTGCCGCCTCCGGTTGAGGGCTCAACGCTGGAAGAAGCGCTCGAGGCCCCCGCCAGGGGCGACAAGACGCCGGAACACTCGGCGAGGGAGGAGAGCTTGGGGGCGAGCCGCCCTCGAGCGATCCGCCACCCCTCGAGTCCCCGCCTCCACACGAGGCCGTGCCGTCGCCTCGGGGAGACGGAGCAGAGGAGAGAGGAGGACGGCAGGGGGCAGAGGGAGCCACAACCTGCGCCGCCGGTTGATGGGTCGCAGCTGGCGCAGCTCGAGTGGAGGAGGAGGGCCTGCCCATCGTCGAGCTCGATCGACCAGTGTGGCCGTACCTTGACGCGCCGAGCCCGTCCGCGCCGTCATCGTCGCCGAGCGGTTGATTCGGCAGGGGGCCCCGCGGGAGGCGCGGCTGGTCTTCAGGGAGGTGGGCTGAGCTCGTGGCGGAGGCGGAGAGATCCTTCGTCGAGGAGGCGGACAAGTCCGCGCGGGCGGCGGCTGCCCTCATGAAGGTGGAGGAGGAGCTCCAGGAGCTCCGCGCCGAGCGGAGTCGGAACGCGCAGATGGCGAGCCGGCTCAACGCGGCGCAGGCGGAGACCCAGGCGGCTCGTGACGAGGCCGCCCAAGCCAAGCGGGAGGCCACCGCCGCTCTGGCCACGGCGGAGGGTGTCGAGGAAGGAGGTCGCCGACGCCCGTAGCGAAGCCGCACCGCCCGGTCTGCGGCGGAGGCGCGAAGAAGGAGGCCGAGGGGGCCAAGGGCGAAGCCGCCACCGCTCGGTCTGCGGCGGGCGCGGTAAGGAAAGAGGCCGAGGAGGCCAAAACCGAGGCGGCCACCGCCCTGGCTGCAGCAGAGGCAGCGCGGCAGGGGTGATCCAGAAGGATTTGGCCCTGCGGAGACAGGCAAGCTGGTCGAGGACCTTAGGGGCGAAAAGCTCGACGCGCTGTCCCAGAAGCGCACACTTGAGCAGCGCGTCGAGGTCCTCGCCAGCGACTTCGCCGCTCTGGGCGTGCACCGCCAAGGTAACTTTCATGCTTCGTCCTGCTTTCCTCTTGAGATTCTTGCCATGCCGCAGACTTACTTTTTTCTGTTCATAGATGTGAGAAGGCCGCCGAGGAGCTCCGCAAGACGAACGAAACTCTCGTGGATCAACTCCAGAAAACATGGTGGCGGAGCGGGCGCGCTGCACCCTCGAGGCTCAGCTCCATGTGGGGTGTCGACCCGGTGGCCGCGGCAGAGGGCGCGGTGGCTCGAGGCGACGCCCTGGTGGATGCCCTGTGCTATTTTGATGTGGCCGCGCGAGACCGCGTCCGGAGCGCTCTCCACCACGGCGTGAAGCAGGCGTTCGCGGCCGTCCGTTCCGGTTTCCGCTACCCGGTCAACGTCGTCGCCAAGGGCTTCGTCGAGATCGAGGGGAAGGACGAAGAATGGAACGACCGCCGCGTCGAAGATCCTGGAGAAGGTGGAGAGGCCGGGGGCGGCGTTCGCGAAGCTCTTCGAGGAGGACGTGCTGCCTCCCGATGCGAACAGTGGTGCGGGTGGCCCCCCTCCTCCTGGCCCGGATGTCGAGGCTGAGCCCGCGGCAGAAGAGCTTGGGGAGGAATTCCAGACGGATGAAGAATGAGGCCTGCGTGCCAAATTTGGGCGTCGAGGCCCTTGTAAGAATTCAAATCATGACTTATGGCCCGTCGAGGTCAATATGTGTATATGACTTGTTTATTTAAAGAAGTTGTTTTCTTTTCAAATTTATTCGATCATTTCTCTTTGTCGCTAGCTCGAGCTTCAACCGGCTTGGTCCGTGTTCCTTCGATACGCGCCACGAGTACCTCGAGGGGAGGCGTAGGTAGGGTACCGTAGCCCGGGGGCGTAGGTGGCCGTCTACGTCGACGCCCCCCGACTCTTGGAGGCTCGGGGTATTTACGGATTTAGACGCTGCTAGTATGCTCGAGGTGCGAATCGAGACGAGGGTCGAATTTTTGAAAAGAAAACGCGTTTTTTCCGGAGTCTGGGGGGGTTCCCCCTGTCAGCCCCCGAGGGAGGCTCGACCCTGAGCAAGGCAGGGTCGAGGCTACCTTAAGTTGCTAAGTAAAATGAATGACAGTGCGCGAGTTTGTTCATTCATGTTTGACATGTTTGTACAAAGCAACAAAATGAACAAGGCCTCGAGGCCTTTAAGGGTAGAAGCGACGTAGCTGAGATATGTTCCACGCATTCGTCAGGATCCTGCCTTGACCGTCGTAGAGCTTGTACGTTCCTGGCTTGAGCACCTCAGCTACGGTGTATGGACCCTCCCATGGAGGGGTGAGCTTGTGGCGCCCTCGATTATCTTGCAGACGTCGAAGCACGAGGTCCCCTACCGCCAGGTCCCTCTTGCGCACGTGCTTGTCGTGGTAGCGTCGAAGTATTTGCTGGTAGCGCGCGGAGTTGATGAGCGCCACGTCTCGGCCTCCTCGAGCTGGTCCTTGGCGTTGGCGAGCCTTCATCGTTGGTTTGCTCGTTGTAGGCTCGAAGTCGAGGGGAGCCGTACTCGAGGTCCGTAGGTAAGACAGCCTCGGCGCCGTAGGTTAGGAAGAACGGAGTGAACCCGGTGGCTCGACTCGGCGTAGTCCTGAGGCCCCACAGCACCGAGGGGAGCTCTGCAGCCCACCCTTTTCCAAAATTTTGAGGGTCTTGAACAGCCTCGGCTTCAGCCCATGGAGTATCATGCCGTTGGCGCGCTCGACCTGCCCGTTGCATTGAGGGTACGCGACCGAGGCCCAGGTCACGCGAATGTTGTTGTCGTCGCAGAAGTTGGTGAACTTTTTGCCCGTGAATTGGGTGCCATTGTCGGTGATGATGACGTTAGGCACCCCAAACCGGTACATGATGTCGGCGATGAACTCGACAGCCTTCTCGGAGGTGGGGTCGCCTATGGGCTTGGCCTCGATCCACTTGGTGAATTTGTCGATGGCCACGAGCACATGCGTGTACTTTCCAGTTGTCATCTTGAGGGGACCCACGAGGTCGAGCCCCCAGACGGCAAACGGCCAAGTGATGGGGATCATCTGCAGGGCGTGCGCGGGCTGGTGCGTTTGCTTGGCGTAGAACTGACACCCTTGGCAAGCTTGGACCAGGCGCTTGGCGTCTCCGATGGCGGTTGGCCAGTAGAAGCCCTGTCGGAAGGCGTTCCCTACCAGGGTCCTTGGCGCTGCGTGATGGCCGCAAGCCCCCGAGTGCATGTCGTCGAGGAGCCTGCGTCCCTCCTCGAGGGGGATGCAGCGTTGAAGGATTCCTGATGGGCTTCGACGGTACAGCTCTCGTTCGTCGCCGTAGATGACGTAGGTCTTGGCCCTTCGAGCGATGCGTCGGGCCTCCGTCTTGTCTTCTGGTAGCACGCCTTGCGTCAGGTAGTCGAGGAAGGGCGTCCGCCAGTCGAGGGGTCGTGATGACGAAGAGGGGTGCGTCGATCTGCATTGCCTCAGCGGATGTCGAGGGGTCATTCTGAGGGTGGCATTGAAGGTCGAGCCCCCGTGTCTGGTTCGAGGGGTGGCGTCGAGGGGGCCAGCCCCCGGGTCGATTTTGACGGATGGCTCGAAGACGTCCCTCGAGAAGACGTCTGGTGGGACGGGGCCGCGCGTGGATGCTAACTTGGCCAGCTCGTGCACAGCCTCGTTGTACTTTCGAGCGATGTGGTTGAGCTCGAGGCCGTGGAACTTGTCTTCTAGCTTGCGCAACTTCTCCGTAGTATGCTTCCATCTTGGGGTTGATGCAGCTCGAGGCCTTCATGACCTGGTTGACGACGAGCTGCGAGTCCCCTTCGAACGTCGAGGCGTCGGACCCCAAGCTCGAGGGCGATACGCAACCCGTTTGACGAGAGCCTCGTACTCAGCGACATTGTTGGAGGAGGGGAAGTGCAGACGCAGCAGATAGCGCATGTGGACTCCGAGGGGCGAGATGAAGAGCAGTCCTGCGCCTGCCCCCGTCTTCATGAGGGATCCGTCAAAGTACATGGTCCAGAGCTCGGCTTGGATTTGTGCCGGCGGGAGCTGGGTGTCGGTCCATTCAGCAACGAAGTCCGCCAACGCTTGTGACTTGATGGCCTTTCGCGGGGCGTAGGTGATGGCCTCCCCCATTAGCTCGGCGGACCACTTGGTGATGCGCCCCGTGGCCTCCCGATTGTTGATGATCTCACCGAGGGGGAAGGATGACACACCATTACGGGATGAGCGAGTGAAGTAGTGCTGTGAGCTTTTGCCTCGTGACGATGATGCCGTAGAGCAGCTTCTGGATGTTGCGGGTACCGGACCTTGGCCTCGGAGAGCACCTCACTGGTGAAGTACACCGGTCGTTGGACCGGGCAACGCTCGACCCTCCTCGTGCCTCTCGACGGCTATAAACCACGCTGACCACCTGAGTGGTTGCGGCCACATAGAGGAGAAGGGACTCTGGGGGGATCGTCACCCTGGGCTGGTCATGGTGGCACGAGGATTTGGCGCGGAAGTCAGCAACCCCTTCAACTTGGTTAGGGCCTCCTCGGCTTCAAGGTCCACGCAAAGCGTTCCGTCTTCTTCAGCAAGCGGTAGAGGGTAGCGCCTTTTCCACCTAGCCCTCGAGATGAATCTACTGAGAGCAGCTAGGCAGCCTGTCACTTTCTGTACGCCCTTGAGGTCTCGAATTGGGCCCATCCTCGTGACTGCTGAGATCTTTTCGGGGTTGGCCTCGATCCCCCGTTGTGAGACAATGTAGCCAAGTAGCATGCCCCGGGGCACACCAAAGACACATTTCTTGGGGTTGAGCTTCACATTCTTGGCCCGGAGGCACTCGAACGTGGTCTCGAGATCGCTGATGAGGTTCCGACTTTCTTGGTTTAACCACGATGTCATCGACGTAGGCCTCGACGGTTTTGCCTATGTGTTCGCCAAAGATATGCTGCATGCAACGTTGGTACGTTGCTCCGGCGTTTCGAAGGCCGAAGGGCATTGTAACGTAGCAATACATACCAAAAGGCGTAACAAAAGAGGGTAGCGAGCTCGTCGGATTCTTTCATCCTAATCTAGTGGTAGCCAGAATACGCATCGAGAAATGAAAGTACTTCACACCCCGCAGTGGAATCGACAATCTGATCAATTCTAGGTAAAGGAAATGGAACTTTTGGACATGCTTTATTCAGACCAGTGTAGTCTACACACATCCGCATTTTTCCATTCTTTTTCCTAAACTAGTACAGGGTTAGCTAGCCACTCCGGGTGAGAAATACCTCCTTGATGAATCCAGCCGCCAAAAGCTTGTGCACCTCCTCGCCGATGATCTGCGCTTCTCCTCGTCGAAGCGGCGCAGGCGTTGCTTCACCGGTCTGGACCCGGCCTGGATCTCCAAGCGTGCTCGGCGACTCCCCTCGGTATGCCTGGCATGTATGAGGGGCCCCACGCAAACATGTCGATGTTCGTGCGGAGAAAGCCGACGAGCACTGCTTCCTATTTAGGCTCGAGGCTGGCACTGATGGCCAGCGTCTGCCATCGGTCGAGGTTGGGTCGACGGGTATCAACTTGGTGTGCTCTGCCGGCTCGAAGGCGCCGGCGTGGCGTTTTGCTTCAGGGGCCTCTTCGGTGGCCAGGGCCGCTAGGGCTTCGAGCGAGTCGAGGTGGACGTTGGCCTCCCCACGTTCGACGCACTCCACGTCGCAGTGGTACGCGTGCTCGTAGGAGGTGTCGATGGTGATGACCCCTTTCGGCCCCGGCATCTTGAGCTTCAAGTATGTGTAGTTGGGAACCGCCATGAACTTGGCGTAGCCTGGCCGGCCGATGATGGCGTGGTAGGTCCCTTGGAATCCAACCACCTCGAAGGTGAGCGTCTCCCGGCGGAAGTTAGCCGGCGTGCCAAAGCAAACCGGCAGGTCGATGCGCCCGAGGGGGTGGGTCTTCTTTCCTAGCACGACTCCGTGGAACCCCCCGACGCTGTGGTCGGAGCTGATCCCTCGAATCCCAGGAGGTCGAGAGTCTCGAGGTATATGACGTTGAGGCTCGAGCCCCCATCCATCAACACCTTGGAGAACCGTACGTCGACGATGACGGGGTCGACGACGAGGGGTACGCCCCCGGATTTACGACATGGTCCGGATGGTCGTCACGGTCGAACGTGATCGGCTCATCGGACCAGTCGAAGGTACCGGGGGCGTCGTGGCGGAGTGCAAAGATCTCCGGCGCTCCTTCTTTCTCTCTCGAGCTGAGAGCCCAACGGTTGGGCCCCCGTAGATCATGAAGCAGTCGCGCACCAGGGGGGAAACCGCGTCCCGTCGTCGTGTCGTTTGTTGTCCTTGCCCTTAGGCGTGTCCTCTTCTTGTCGTCGAGCTTGGCGTAGAAGCCCTTCAGCAGTCGGCAGTCTTTTAGCTTGTGATTCACGCGGCCCTTGTGATAAGGGCAGGGGTCCTCAAGCATCTGGTCGAAAACACAGCCCCGTCAGGGGGGCCTCGAGGTTTCTTATGGTCGAGGGCGCCCATGAACACTTCTTCATCATCGTCTTCGTCGGCGTCGCGCTTCGCCTTTTGACCTTTGCTTTTGTTCTTCTTCTTTTGTTGTTGTTGTTGTTGCGGTTCTTGGCGTCGTTGCCCTTGTTCGAGCCCTCCGGCGCGGTCACCGCCTTACCTTCATCCGTGGAGCGGCCAAAGAAGGCCCCCACTGCCTCGTCGCCCGAGGCAAAGCTGGTGACATGATCCATCAGGTCCTCGACCGTCCTAGGACGGTAGCGCCCTAGCTCATGAACCAGCTCTTGGCATCTCGTGCCCACGAGGAACGCTGAGATGACGTCCTCATCAGGTACGTGGGGGAGCTCGAGGCGCTTGCTTCGAGAATCGCCGAGCGAAAGTCGCGGAGGGGCTCGTCCGCCTGCCTGCCTGCAACGCCGTAGATCCCAGGGGTTGCATGGGCGCACGCAAGTCCCCTTGAAATTCCCGTCGAAGACCCTGACTAGGTCGGCCCAGTCATGGATCCGATCGGCGGGAGCCCCTCGAGCCACCAGCGGGCGGTGTCCGAGAGGTAAAGTGGGAGTTGGCGTATGATCACACGGTTGTCGCTCTTCGCTCCGCCCAGTTGGTAGCCTAGGAGGAAGTCCGAGAGCCAGAGCTTGGGCTCGACCTCCCCGTCATATTTCACGATGTTGGTCGGCGGTTGAAGCGGTCGGGGAGGGTTTGAGCTGCGGATGGCCCGGCTGAAGACTCTAGGGCCCGGGGGCTCGAGGG
Source organism: Coix lacryma-jobi var. lacryma-jobi (assembly GCA_009763385.1). Taxonomy (NCBI): domain Eukaryota; kingdom Viridiplantae; phylum Streptophyta; class Magnoliopsida; order Poales; family Poaceae; genus Coix; species Coix lacryma-jobi. Next base: position 8,122 of record VDCT01000920.1, read on the forward strand.
CTTGTCGGTCCTCGTCACTGTCGTAGCGCCTCCCTCGATGGGCTCTATAGCCACGCTCTTGGGCCCCTTGTCCTTGCGCCGGAGGTTGATGTCGTTGCGGGCGTCATTGGGGTCTCGAGGTGGCCGGTTGTCGACGATCCGCTCCGGACTGGCCAAGCTCGAGAGGCGTCCGGCTGGTGGACGGACGTCTCACGCTCGTTGCGGGGCGTGTCTGCTGGTTTCCCCGAGGCCGCCGCGCGCCGTCGCGAGGCTGAGCTCTCGGCCTGCTGCACAGCGGCTGTCTCGAGGAGGTTCTTCATTTCCCCGAGCATGCGCCTGGCGTCAGGTTGGAGACGGCGGGTAGGTACGGAGCAGCATTGCTGCCGCCACCACGTTCTGCCCGGCTCGCGGGAAACGCACCTCGGGCGTGCTGGTGCCCCGTCCTCGAGGATCTGCCAGTGGACCTCTCGAGCGCGGCCACGAACACCGGCGCCTCGAGGCTGGGCTGGGTTCCTGTGCTATAGTTTTCTCGAGTTGCAACAGGCTGTCGTTCCTCCTCAGCCTTGGCGATGGCCTCCCGCAGCTGCGCGAGCTGCGCCGCCCGGTCGTCGCCGTGCTGGATGGTGCAGCCAGTGTCGGGGGTTCGTTCCTCCCCTGAACGCGTGATCCTCCGGCCGCAGCCACGTTTCCAGGCTCTTCGAGGTTGAGCGCCGGCCTGGTGTCGTCGTCGCCGTCGTCCACGACCCCCTCGAGCTGGAAGCACTCCCTGGTGGGGTCCCAAAGGTCAGGGTCGTGGTAGTCGTACTCATCGGAGTCGGAGCTGCTGATGCCGCGCCGCCCTGGCTCGTGCCGGGACTGCAGCTCGCGGTACCACTCCCCGAAGGTGGCTCGACGGCTCGTGAGAGGACGCGGTCGACGTGCGCGGGGTAGACGATCTCCAGGTCGGTGGTGGCTCGTAGGAGTAGCCCGGACACTCCTCCCGCTCTGCGGCCGCCCGGTCCTGACGGCGCTCGTCGAGGTGTGGGCGTAACAGCCGCGGAGTTGTTGAGGCCAAACGGGAACCGCTGGCGTCGAGGCGCGTACACCCCATGCGGGAGGAGGCCAGGTGGTATCGACGGGGCATGGCTCGGGGGCCTCTGGCCAGGCTCCCGGTCCCGTGCGCGTGACGAACGCGAACTCACTGGGAGAGAGCGCGCGCGCCCTAGAAGTCTCCGGTCGCATAGCTCGCTGGGCAGGTTTCCTCTCGGGGGCTCTGCGCCGGCCGCGGGGAAGTGGTGTACGCCGCGGGCACCGCCTGTGCCTGGCGACGATGGTGACGACGGCGCCGCTCACGAGGTGGCGACGCGTGGTGTGCGGCGACGCTCGCGCCTCCCGCGCGGGGTGGCGTGACACGCCCTCCGCTCGGGCCCTCCGTGGAGAGCAGGGTCAGCTCGTTGCCGCTGCCCGGTGGCCAGGAACTTGAGGCTCCCGAACCAGACGACGGCACCAACAGAGAACGAAAGAGTGGAAGAAGCCATCCAGGAAACAACGAGAAATCGACTCCGACACGCGAAGCCCCCTACCTGGCACGCCCAACTGTCGGGTTTCGAACCCGGGGGTATGATACCAACGAGTAAAATGATCGTGTGCTCTCTTCCTGGATGGGTGATGCAAGATGAACACAGGATTTATCCTAGGTTCGGGGCAAAGAAGGCCCTACATCCAGCGGGGGGAGGATGTTCTTGTATTACTTGCACCTAAGTGCTTGTAACAGGGGCGAATACAAGCTCAGTGAGCGTGGACCGGAGTCCGGACTCGTGTATGTGTGTGTGGACAAGCGTGTGCGTAACCGTGGACTCGCGCCTTGTCTCTTCTTGTCCCTCTCGCACGAAGGGCCCTGGCGTCCCTTTTATAGAACAAGAGGAGGCCAGGGTTGACACAGGACTGACAGTGTACAGCCTCGATATGGCGAAGGGTAGGAACTTTGTCTTGCCGAAGTCACTGTAGCCAATGTGGGTGTTGCTGTTGAGGCCGTCCTTGATGCGTGGCCTCCATCCCGGGCGCGGATGTGGAGGCGTGGCCATGTGGAAGCCGTACAACAACCATCCCGGCACGTACAGGACACGGCGGGGGTCCCTCCGGTCTTGGGTACCTGTCCTCCAATGCGTGAAAGTAGTTAGGGCTCGAGGGGCGCGGAGCCGGCCTCGAGGTGGCACCTGCGGGGGCTCGAGTCCCCGCAGTATGGACAAGCTCCAGGAGGAAATCCGATTGAACAGCAGGTACCGGGCCTCGAGATGTGGCTTGGACGTGCAACAGTGTAGGGTATGGTCGAACAGTGCTGTACTGGTGCCTTTTTGCCCATACTTGTGGTGAAAAATGAGATTTGACTCTGCCCTGGTTCACTGTGGTACATGTCGGGCTGCTGAAGACGTGACTGGAGTAGGTGGACGCATTAAATGCGCGGTATGGGATTGGTATGGTCATCGGGGCTGGGGAGCAGGAAGCTTCCTCTTCGTGGAGGGCTTCGAAGGGTAGTGGAGCGCTCGCTCGAGGCGGACGCGGAGGGCTGGGTGAGCGGAGGTTGAGCTCTAGCTCGAGGCCTAGGGTGTGACGAGCCTCGCGGGATAGGCTATCGTGCTGGAGGGGCTCGAGGGTCCCGCGCGGGGTCCCGAGGAGCGGTGCACGGGCTGCAGCGGGTTCGTGGCTACGTGCCGGGGCTCGAGGGGTAGGCTACGAGGAGGCGATCAGTAAGGCTTTGGCGAGCCGCGCTCTGGCGGTGGGCCAGCGTTGCAGGCTCGAGGGGTCGGTTCTTTGGAAGGTTAGTCTAGCTGGGTTTATTAATTGGTGTTCTAGGTTAACCATTGTCTTGCGTTGATTGGGGGTACCCCTTTGGTGTTCCCCGACACCACCTCTTTTTCTTCTTGCTTTGTCATCACTCTTGCTATACTTGTTCTTGTTCTTCTTTTGTGGACAAACGGCGATGAAGTGATCATCCGCACCACACTCATAGCAATTTCTCTTCTTGGACTTCTTGAAGTATCCACCTTGCCTCTTGGCATCTTCTTTCTCATGAATCTTCTAAAGTTCTTCACAATAAGGGCCAACTCATCATCGGAATCTTCACTCCCTTCACTTGACGAGTCATCTCGAGCTTTGCTTCCTTCTTCTTGGTTAGCTTGAGGCGACTACTTTCTTGTTGCTTGCCTCGCGTTCTTCTATATCTTCATCATCCAAAACTTCATGATGCTTTATCTTGGCAAGCATCTCATGACATCCCATGCTCTCATAGTTAGGTCTCCATGATGATTGACGCAAGGTTCTTGTTCTCTTTTCTATATGCTCTCAATAGCTTTCTTGCAGCTGAGTTGTCATCCCACTTCTTGTCTTCGAGAGCTCTAATCTTGTTGATCAAGGTCATGAACCTATCAAACATTTGTTGAGTGGTTTCACCACTCCGGATAGCGAAGTTCTCAATCTTTCCTTGAAGGAGCTCTATGTTGCACTCCTCACACTTACATCACCTCATATGAAATCCGGAGAGTGTCCCAAATCAACTTGGCACTCTCCATTCCATGTACCTTGTTGCTTTCTTCAGGCTTGAGGCATGATAGGATCAATGATGTGGCTTGAACATTTTGTTGAAACTCAAACACATCATTGTCGGTGAACTCTTGACCTTCAACGTGACTTGGTCCGTTGTAACAATTCCCAAACTCTTGCGGCAGAAGGTGGTAGCTTCATCTTGTGTGCCCAATCATTGTAGTTGATTCATCAAAGGCAGGTGTCTTGCCTAGATTGACGTTAGGCAGTTGAATGACTTTGCCCATTTGGCTATAGTCATATGGCATTGTGAACTGGTGTCTCTCTTGCCTTTCTCTCCATCCTCCTTCTTCTTGTCATCCTTGGGCGGCTGATTTCACCGCTTCCGGATGCTCGGCTTTGCTTTCCAAAGCTCGCCTCAAACTCTCCATCTCATCTTTCATCCTCTTAATCTCATCTTCATGCTTCTTTGCTTGATCTTGAATTACCTGAGCAGTAACCTGCTTGACAATCTCATCAAGCTGTTCTTGACTTATGGTAGACATGATTCTCCCTTACGCGGTGAAGCGCTAACACAAGGGTTAGGCTCCGACGGGACTCATTTGACAAGGACCGATCATCGCCTGAGGGGGGGCTGAATAGGTTGATTTCTTTGCATCTTGAACTTCACAACTATAAGATTAGATTAGAAGTCAACCAGAGAGCCGTGTGTGTTGGTACGGTGCCTACCGAGAGAGATGGTGAAAGACGACCGCAGTGTTCTTTCGTCACAAACAAACGCGCAAAGACCTTGTTCCGTCTGTATATATTTACCTAGCAGAGCGCGAAGTGAGTGTGAGGCGTGAGTATACAAGGTTTTCATAAGCCGGGAGTGTTTAACACTGATATAGTGCGAAATTACTGTCCTTCCATCCAAAACCTGTGATCGTGCACCTCTTTGATGGGGTAAGGATCGGGGCGACGCGTCCGCGAATAAAACCTAAGAATAGAGACTGAGAGGTGCTGGGAAGGATGACAGAGACACCTCAGCAGTGATCAAGAGGCACTAATCAAAACAAGTGAAAGCTTAGAGAATAGACAGAACCAACAAACAGAGACACACAGTGACACGCGAGTCATCCCGAGGTTGCAATTCCACTAAGGAGTTGCCTACTTCCTCGTTGTTTGAGGTGACCACAACAGTCGGAGTCTTAGTTTTCACACTTCTCCTCCTCACTCAGATGCAACGCTCACAAAGAGCACGAGTAAGGAGATATCATCTAACTTCAGAAATCTACTGAGCTGATGATACAAACCCGGTTCAGGGGCACGCTCTGCTCATTAATCAATTTTACGCCCCCGTGCCACGAACGAGACTACCTAATCGAGCTAGAGCTTTCAGATAGCTGTCTAAGCGAGTACAAGTCACGACAAGCAAGCCCGGCAACGATTCGTGGCGAAACTCTCGAGTCTCCATAGATCGCGTTTTGCTTCCCCAACCACTCTCGTCGAATCTTTCACTCATTTCGTAGGTCCACAGAGCTCGTCAGGGAATTTGAACTTTAGAGAGGCAAGGGAGAGAGACGGGGAGTTTCAATCGTTGGAGAGGGCTTTTTTCGTTTCTCGAGTAGGTCTTAGCACAGAACGTTGGAAGGGTCGACTGGTTAACTGTGGGTGACTCGTTGGAAAAGTTTCAAGAGAGGTTGAGGTCCGAATGATTCTATACTTGGCACCATTCTTGTGCTCGAGAGAGCCTGTCATAACTCTACGAGGATTTCATCCACAGCGATACCGACCAGTTCAAGACGCGCATTTTTCGACATAACGAAATCTAGCTGAATTCCCAAGTTCATTCCGACACAAAGTGATCAAGATTCAACCGATCATCCCTACATCCGTGTACTTTCGGTTACCACCCGCGGGCAGGTCATAGCCGAGGCTTATGACAGTTACACATAACCAGTAGGCGCGAAGATTTTTCAGCTTCGAAACGCATCAATCCACGCAAAGGTGAGCTGCGCTCGCGATCGGGAAAAGACATATACCGCCCAAGCGTCACCTACCTTCAAAAGCTCAGGCTCACCTACCGCTTCATTGCCTTCTCGGGTACGGCAGCCAGGTTCCGCCAATTTCAACTTCACATCAACTAAAGACGTCTCATTTCTTCACGAAACCTATTCCCTTACTTATGACTTCGTCGAGTCTGCTCCGCCCACCACACCACCAAGTCCTATAGCCAGCCGCAGGGGCGAGGGGGTCGTACTCCACTTGGTGCATGTATTAGTAAGCTTAGTGCATGTTTCTACACTCCACTTTTTCAAAGGATGTGTTAGCCTACTCTGGTAGGTTACTCACTACTGAGCCTGCCACGTCGATTGTACTTCATTACGCAAGCACATTTCATTGTCCCAACTAGGTGAGTTGCACTTCGGTCACACTACGACTCGGCATCCGTTTGAGTCACTGGACCTGGCATCGTTACTTAACTCGAAGGCAATGAGCGGCACCTCACGTCCAGCTGATGCAAAAACAAGTTTCTGCCTTGCCTAATATATGAAGTTAGGTTGCAACACTGTGGAAACGTACTCGCACATAGGTTCGGCTATTTGCTCAACACTCTCAGACCGGGTTCGTCATTATGAGGTTACCGTTGTCATTCTCTCAGTGCTCCGATTCGGCGAGATATTCTCCAAATTCAGTTATAGTATCTTGGCGGTTTTGGAATACATGAATCGAAGTTATGAACTCCCGGCGTACCTAAAAGATTTCATAGATATCACTCTCTGTGGCTTTTTGAGCCGGGATTTTCATCCAGATTTACATAAATTCTCTCGTGAAGTTATTACAGACCAAGTCAATTAGATTTAGTAGCTGTTGGAGCGAGTAGGCACGTTGTGTCAACACAATGCCACTAAGGCTCTCAGAGAAATCATATACACTCTCAAGCATGCGAATGGATGATGTGTCATTACCCAACTTATTGCCAATCCACTCCGACGTATCTATCGTCTCCAGTCGCGCTCGTAACCCCCGATGCGAGCTGCACCGCGCTCACACTCTCGCAGTATCACTATCTCTACCTGCTCAACAGCTCTCTTCGATTTACGCTGCATATATGCGGTTTAACCCTTGTGCAGTACGCAGAGTACCCTAAACAAGAAGTCTCCCGACTAAAGAAATCTTACAGTCAGTCGTAGATCTCACCGGTGACACCACATCAAAGGACTTAGGGCTAGTATCAACGGTAAGGCTAAGCAGGTCAACTATTTTTGCAGAAGCATTTCTTTTGTAAATTCATATGATTTTATTTTGAAAGACTGCAGTAGTTGCTCAAATCTTCATCATTCAAGACTTCTATTTTACATTTTCAACTAAACCATCCTAGTTCGAGAACCACTCTCGTTCGACAGTCAGTGGGACCAAGTCTCCATAACCGAGGAGCCAACGTTAATTCCGGTATAAGATAATCTCACTGATTGATCCCTATCGCACACTGCATTAGGTGTGTGTGATCAGCCAAAACGGTGTCTTGATATGCACTCGCACTACGCTCCCATTTAACCTTCTCAAGATTTGGGCCCCCTCTCAGCGGCCTTACTCGCAGGCACCGGAAGACAGGTACACTCCACCTCAATCCAAGGACTCATGATCCCCTTTACGTGCGTTGGGATATGCACTTTCTCGCCACTCATTCTTCACTGTCTCCCAGTTGCACGGTTCGTTCTCAGGTCCGATAATGTTCTCTGCTCTCGTTGAGCAGAGCTTTCGCGTACGTATAGCATGCTGGACTATGCTTACTCTAGCCACATTGACGCAGTCCTCTCCCCATACCGGTATGGTCTCCTTAGAGCTTTTCTCGCCAAGCAATCAAGCACCTTCGTCCTTAACCGAGAGTCACACGATACTTGTTCAGCGTTTCTTCTTCAACCCTGTCCCGGTCTATGGGGGCGACTTCATAGTCTTTGACTCCACCCAGGACATATACAACGATAGATCACGGCACCGATAACGCAAGGACAACTCTCTCGTCTCGTGCTAATTTGACTAAGTTACGGATCAGACTCATTTGCCTCGTGAATAATTCATCGGTGTAGCATAAGTAAAGCTTCCTCAAACGCTTTCTTTCATGATCAATTTTTGAACAGTGCGCTCATTTCTATCTTGCGAAAAGTCATAGTTTCGCAATCAAAGCATTGCCTCTAAGCTATTTTCAAAAATATTTTGAAAAGCTACCAAGACATTTGGCCATAGTATCCTAGTGTTCAAGCGTGGAGCCATTTCAATTGCTAATCATATTTATGAGCATGAATACAATTGCTGACGTAAACCTGAATGGCTTAGTTTAACGTGCAAATACATTTAAGGAAATCCACTTTATCACAAATAGCAGTGAAAGATGGTTAAGATGCCGAACAGGCATGTCCTGAGGATGGTGGGCGGATCGGAAAAAGAACAGAGACTGCGGGCACTTTTGCGGTATGAGGATTAGGCGGGGCTCGGGGTGCCTCGGGGGACCAGATCCCTTCGAAGAGGGGGCTCAACTCTCGATCTCTACAGCGATCGTTTCTTCGATTCTGAACGTTTAGTACGGGTAAGCAGCATATATGATCCAATATCGCTCCTATGGTGAAAATAGCTACTCAGAGACTTAGATGTCAGCAAAGTGTTACACTCAACATTTCTGTATTCTAACTTCTCTAACACGTGCTATCATTGGAATACGTAGCGGGTTGAGGCCCTAGAGAAAACAGGCAAGTCGCACTCTATTTTTTCCATATGAAATATTGAGTGTAAGCACTCAGACTCTTAGTATACTACATTATCTTCCCTTAAGCATGAGTCAAGCAATGTACATGACGAGCATTCAAAGGAGTCCATAGGACCACAAGGGTAGGGTCTATGAAGATTCCGAATATCTCTCGTAGAAGAACATCAGGATGCACAATACTTAGTACAGTTATGCAACCTAATCAGTGCGCATTTTAGTTACTATGTCTCTTTATGAATTCTTATCTAAAAATGTACATTTTTATATAAGTGTTCAAGAGTAATTAACTCGAAATTAAGTCACCATACAGTGTTTCATATACGTTGGCTAGTCAGTGGC
>VDCT01000921.1:0-23408 GCA_009763385.1 Coix lacryma-jobi var. lacryma-jobi
GGGGTTTATCTCTTCACTTTTGATGACGCACGCCATCTCTGGTATCTCAGGGGGAAGCGCTCCTACCAGGAGGTGGACCTCGCTTCGTCCAAGCGGGCCAGGACCTCGAGCCCCGTCGTGGCACAAGCACCTCGAGGTATGGCACCTTCCTCCGCTAGAGAAGCCGCTTGGCTGGAGAAGGCTCGAGCTGCCATGGCTCGAGGAGGCCGGATGACCGACGCAGATTTTGGTGAGGCCGTCGCCATCGACCGCAGGGGTCGAGGCACTCTTCCCGGTTCTGATATCACTGTCATCTCGTATTGCAGGGGCCACAGCTCACGGCATCGAGCCCGCCTCGGCCACAACCACTGAAGCGCTGCCTCCTCCTCCTCCTCCTCCTCGCGATGGTGTCAGTCGGGAGCGCCACCCTTCCCCCCGCTACAACGGCTGTTCCGGTGGAAGCGCCTGGGGCGAGCACGGCCCCGCCGGTGTCTGGGCCGAGGAGACCGCGCCCCTCGAGGCCCCGACCGACACGAGCCGGGCTGCGGAGGAGGGAGAGGGGGGAGAGGCGTTGGCGGAGAAGGGGCCGACGGTGGAGGACCTCCTGAACGAGCTGGAGCAGGGGCCGCTCCTTGTCGCGGGCTTGACGATGGTGGAGGCGCCCGAGGCGTCGGCTAGCGCCGATAAGACGCCGGAGGGCCGGCCAGGGAAGAGCCGGGGCTCGTGTCGTCGGGCGGCGGGCCGCAGTCGGGGCAGCTCGGGGGGAAGAGGACCTGCCCGACATCGAGCTTGACCGACCAGTATGGCCGTTTCCCGACGCGCCGAGCCCGCCCCTCGCCATGGTCTCCGTCGAGCAGCCGGTCCAGCGGGGGGCCCCGCGAGGTGCGGTCCATCTTCCGGGAGGTGGCCGAGCTCATGGCGGAGGCGGAGCGGTCCTGCTCCGAGGAGGCGGGCCGGTCCGCACAGGTGTCTGCCGCCCTCGCGAGGGCTGAGGCGGAGCTTCAAGACTCCGCGTGAGCTGGCCGGAACGCCCAAATGGCGAGCCGGCTCAACGAGGCGGAGGCGGAGGTCCGGGCGGCTCGAGGTGAGGCCGCTCGATCCAAGGAGGAGGCCGCCGCCGCTCTCGAGGCGTCGAGGAAAGAGGCCACGGACGCCCGAAGCGAGGCCTCCGCCCGGGCTGAAGCTGAGGCGGCGAGGCAGGAGGCCGCTGACGCCCGTGGCGAGGCCGCCACCGCCCCCGAGTGCCGAGGGCGGCGCGGCAGGAGGTGATCCGAAAGGATCTGGCCCTCGCGGAGGCGGGCAGGCTGATCGAGGAGCTTAGATCCGAGAAGCTCCTCATGCTGGCCGAGAAGCGCAGGCTCGAGCAGCGCGCTGAGGGCCTTACCAGCGACCTCGCCACCCTGGGGCAACATTGCGATGGTGAGGCTCACATCTTGTCCTTGTTTGGGCCTTCGAAGTTTTTGTTACGCCGCAGTCTCACTCTTCCTTATTTGTTGCGCAGGAGTCGAGGAGACGGTCGAGGAGCTCCGTGGGACGAACCAGGCTCTCTTGGACCAACTCCAAGATGAGACGATGGTGTCGGAGCGGGCTCGCGCTTCCCTCGACCGTCTTGGCTCCGTGTGGGATGCTCCTCCTGTGGCTTCGGCGGAAGGTGCGGTGGCCCGAGGCGACGCCTTGGTCGACGCCTTGTGGTTCCTCGACGCAGCTGCGCGGGACCGTGTCCGGCAAGCTCTCCACCATGGCGTCAAGCAGACGCTCGCGGTTGTCCGCTCTGGCTTCCGCTTCCCGGTCCACGTTGTCGCCAACGGCTTCATCGAGATCGAGGGGAAGGACGAGGAGTGGAACAACGCCGTGTCGACAAAATTTTGGAGAAGATGGAGAGGCCAGGGACGTCGCTCGCGAAGATCTTCGAGGAGGACGTGCTGCCTCCTGACGCCAGCAGCGGTGTCGAGGGCCCTCCTCCTTCTAGCTCGGGTGTCGAGGCTGAGCCCGCCGTGGAAGACCTCGGGAGGAGTACCACACCGACGAAGATTAAGGCCTGCGTGCCAAATTTGGGCGTCGAGGCCCCTGTAAGAATTTTGTGACATGGATGAGGGTCCGTCGAGACCCGTATATATATACGACTTGTTTGTTTAAAGGAGTTGTTTTCTTTCAAATGTGTTTGACCACTTCTCTTTGTTGCAAGCTCGAGTTTCTGCTAACTTAGTCTGTGTTCCTTCGATACGTCGCGAGCCCCTAGAGGGGAGGCGTAGGTAGGGCACCGTAGCCCGGGGGCGTAGGTGGCCGTCTACGTCGACGCCTCCCGACCTTGGAGGCTCGAGGTACTTTAGGATTTAGACGTCGCTAGTTCACTCGAGGCACGAGTCGAGACGAGGGTCAAAATTTTTGAAAAGAAAACGCGCATTTTTTCCGGAGTCTGGGGGGTGAGGCCCCCCGTCAGCCCCCGAGGGAGGCTTGACCCTGAGCAAAGCAGGGTCGAGGCTACCTTAAGTTGCTAAGCAAAATGAAAGACAATGCACGAGTTTGTTCATTCATTTTGCTTAGCAACTTAAGGTAGCCTCGACCCTACTTTGCTCAGGGTCAAGCCTCCCTCGGGGGCTGACGAGGGGCCTCACCCCCCCCCCCCCCCCGCCCAGACTCCAGAAAACGCGCATTTTTTCCGGATCGACCTCCTCTGCTCCCGAAGGCTCTACATTCTCTTCTATAGGTTGAACCATCGCGGTGGCCTCACTGGTTGTGCGATGATCTCTAGCAAAGGCTGCCCTCCTAGTCCCGGCCATTAGACTTAGGTGTTATCAGCTCTTCGATCCCCACGGACGGCGCCAAACTGTTGATTCACCTGCGCAACCCCCGCACACGTGCAGGGGTGTGGCGAGGGTGACCGACTGTCAAGCGAAAAGGCGAAGGTGCGAAACAATTGGATGACGCGCGAAGGTGTAAGAAATTGGATGACGTAGTTCCGCTAATCTTTCTCTCTCCTTCCTCTCCTTTACACTGTTCATCCCTTGGTATTTATAGGGAATGCCAAGCGACACTGAACAATTTACAAAAGGTACCAAAAAGATTCCCCAGAGCCATACAACAGAAGGGCAGAATCGTACAAATACAGGTACTGCGAAAACCCTAATTCGCCTTCCTTCTGTCCGCCGCCACCTGGCTCGCGCACCCCCTCGCGGGAACGCGGGAACTAACCTCATGCTTGTGGAACCATCGCTGCCGTCGCGAGGCTCGCATCTGCTCGCCGTCTGTCGAGCCCCATGTCTCTTGCCTGCAGAACCAGAAAATAACCCGAGGGTCGAGCTAACGTCCGAAGGTTAGAAAATGACCCGAGGACTAACAAGCGGCGAAAGTTTTTACGAATGATGCTGAATGCGCGAGGGTTGTTTTTCCGTGTCAGCCTGCGTGACGTCACTACCGAGGGTCCCTTCCCCCAACACGATTCATGCATGGTTGTGATTGTGACACCAGAAACCAGATGGAGCATATACCTATATTACTTGATCAGAATCCTTGATATGCAGGGAGAGGTGAGGCAGATGACGCCCAAACACGCAGCACCCATGCGACAGCTGACGTGTGCATCCCATGCAGCGCTCGCCCTGGCGTCGTTTTATGTGTGTTTGATTTAGCTATTTTGTTATCCCTTAATTTTAATGAAGATAGATTTTAATATGTGTTTTTTGGGTATACAATAGTTGGAGGCTCTGAGCGGCGGATATTTTTCTTAGTGAACTTAGTATAATTTCGATTAGTCCATTATAGTAGAGAAGAATCTTATGACCACTTAGGATGTCGTTCAGGTGTGTTGTATCAAACTTTTTTCCATCTCAATACAGAGATGTGCAAATCTTTTGCGTGATCGATAAAAATAGTAGAGACGAATACAGTACTGGATTCAAGGACTTTGCCGTGTGCCTCAGGCGCACGACAAAGCTGCAGAAGCACACGACAACGTTTTCGCCGTGAGCAACGCACGGCTTTGCGCGCACGACACAGAACTTGACGGTGAAGGCCTTCTTTGCCGTGTGCCATTTATCGGGCGCTCGTAAAACCATCGCCGTGAGCTCCATCTAGCTCTCGGCACACAAAAGTCGACTAACGGCTGAGGCACTGTGACGGCACGTCGTGTGACAGCTATAGGGCGCTTTGCCATTATGCCGAGTTTCGTATGTTTGCCGTGAGCCGTGGTGGGGGCTCTCGGCAACGGTTCTCTTTGCCGAGTGCTCGATGGGCAGCGCACGGCAAAATCTCTGACTCACGGCATAGTTCGGATTTCCGGTAGTGGTAATTATATGCACACAGTATATGGCCTGCAGGGATAAGGACGTCCACCATTGTTAATTGCATCCTGCGGGCGTTGTTTAATTCTCGCGAGTCGCGAGGTTGGCAGCTTCAAATTAAACAGATTTTATCTAGCTTAGCTCGCTGACTTCTCGATCCATCCTTTGCTAGCCTTTTCGATCCGTATCATCAGCAATTCCAACGCTTACGGTAACGACGTTTGTTTTGGTCACACATGCGTATGCACATACCCTCATATCTACCGTCTATTGTTGCTTTGTGATTCGTGTTCACCAATCTTGATGCATGTGTATGCACATCCGACGGTGGTGGTACCGTGTGCGTACATACGCATGTGCTGACCAAAACATTCGGCCATCAACTGCTGCTGCGATGTTCTTGGCCGTCCTGGTGTGCTTGGTAGCATCGTCGTCACTGGAGCTCCTCTCCCTCGTCCATGGCCAGCTCGATTCTCCAGGTAATGCAACAAGCTGCTTCTGCTGCTTCTTCCATCTGTTCTTCGCAACTAAAGTACGTTGTGCGGCCGGCATGCAGGTTTCATCAGCATCGACTGCGGCATCGCCGACGGCCGGACCTACTCCGACCATCCAGCAGCGGCCTCCTCTACGTCTCCGACGCCGGCTTCACCGACGCGGGGCTCAACGCCATGGTGCGGCCGCCGTACGACAAGCCGGACATGGCGGAGCGGTACCGCACCGTCCGGTACTTCCCCGACGACGACGGCGGCGGTGCTGCGGGCGGTTCGCGCAGCTGCTGCTACACGCTCCGGCCGGTCACTCCCGGCGGCAAGTACCACCGTCGTGGGCCGCCTTCTACCACGGCAACTACGACGGCCACGGGTTCGACGACAACAGGCTCCCAGCCTTCGACCTCCACCTCGGCGTCAACCGCTGGGCCACCGTCAACGTCACCGCCGTCGACGCCGTGTACATCCTCGAGGCGGTGGCCGTGTCGCCGGCCGACTTCTTGCAGGTTAGTAGTGTAGTGTTGCCACGCAAGCAAGTGTGTGCCTCTGATATCGAACTCTCAATATATTCAGTGTTTTGTTGGTTGTTCTTTCTAATCTATTTTCAAAACGTATATATCGGATTTGCTAAATTTCAGCTGCCTGAAATTTAATTTTATTTCAAAGGATAGTTATTACATATATGTTTTATTCTAAAATTGTAGTTTTAGTTCGTTGCAATTTCTATAGACATAATCTGTAATTTTTTGTTTCAACAATAAAAGAACCATTAGACAAAATTTTATATGTGTTGACACAAAGACAATTTAATAATTTACAGTTATTTTTATAGTCAGACAAGTGCAAAAATTTGATATGCTATGACATAAAGACAAATAACATATCACGAAAGAGACATTTTACTTCTACTAATTGATAGTACAAAAGTGTTGTCTGAAACCATCTTAAAATTCAGGCACCTGAAATATGGGAGAAGCGAACATATATACATATATTTAGCACTTCTCTCCTATATTCAAGGGTACCTGAATTTTAATGTTATTTCATTCAGGCAACACTCTTACCACCAATTAGTACAAGTAAATTGTTATTTTTATAATTTTTTATTTATCTTTATGCCATACTCCCTCCATCCCAAATTATAAGTCATTCCAATATAAAGTCAATGTTTTTAAGTTCAACAAATTTAAATAATAAAATTGATTTTTATATCAACTAAGCATCATTAGATTTTTGTATTAGTTATATTTTTTATATTGGCAACGTATCATATGCAACCTAGCTTCGTGTGCAACCTATGCAACCACCAATTAAGGCCACAGGATCTAGATCCAATGGTGGAGGGGTTTAAGTGAAAAAACCTCAAACGTTGGATCTAGATCCTGTGGCCTTAATTGGTGGTTGCATAGGTTGCACACGAAGCTAGGTTGCATATGATACGTTGGCTTTTATATATACCTATTTAATATCATAGATTTTGATCAAACTTGAGATGCTTTGACTATCTAAAATTCTTAGAATAACTTATAATTTAGAACGGATAGAGTAACATATTAAATTTTTGTCCTTATTATCTTCCTATAGAAATAATTATAGATTGTTAATTGTATTTGTCTCAACGTGAATCAGATTTTATCGAGTTTATGGTTTTGTTTAACGGGTTTTTTTCTTGGTACCAAAAATTAGAGATTGCGTCTACAAAAATTATAATAAAAAAATCCATAATTTTAATATAAAATATATACAATAACGGTCATATGAAAGGAAATTAAAATTCAGGAACATGAATTTTAGAAAATCTGTATATTTAGCCATGAGGCCATATTGTTTTTTATAATAGAAAGTAGCATCTGACTTGTAAAGGAATCTTACCGCACTTATTTTAAGGTTCACCGTACATAAATTTAAACAGTTCTAAAAATATTTAGTTAAAATCAAGCCTAAAAGTAAGGGTCATCTATGACAGGAAAAATTAAAAGGCTATCGCTACAGACTTGAGAGACCTAATAGCTAGCTCTTACGCCAGTCCCAACGGCGGAAACTATGCACGATATCTAAGAAGACCGCGTCAGCAAAAATCATCTATAGAAACTAGATGATACAATAGTAGAGTCTTCACGTAATAAATATCAGAGTTTTTTTCTCTCACTCCCTCATCCCTGCCTCTCTCCTCTCGTTCTTATCCTCTTCTAGCCTCACACATGCACAGCAGAGCGCACAAGCGGTGGAAGAGCTCGCGTACCAGTGGAGTGGAGCGAGCGGAGCGGAGCCGGGCAAGCACACGCGCACAAGGCGGATGGCCGGCTAGCAGCGCACGGCCAGCGGCGCAACCAGGCTTGGCCTAGGCGTGGCCTGAGCACCAGCAGCCGGCGAGCGATGCGAGCTCGCAGACGAGGCCGACCGGCGAGCGTACGGCCAGCGGTGCAGCCAGCCTTGGCCTGGGCCTGGCCTGCGCAGCAGCAGCCGAGGCCGCCCGGCGAGCACGCAGCGGCGGCATGGCTGGCGCGACGGCGCGAGGCTCGACGTGACGGCGGTGTGGGTGAGCACGCGCACGAGGCCGGCCGGTGAGCGCACGGCGAGCGGCCGCCGAGCGACCGAGGTTGCAGATGGGGCCGGCCGGCGAGCGTGCGGCCATCGGCGTGAGCGAGCAGGCGCAGTCACGACGGGCCGCAGCCGGCTAGCCGACGCGGTCGCGACAGCCCCCACGCGCGTAGAAACTGCTAGTTTCTTCCCAACGACGAAATCATCGTTTCTTGTTGTCTCGTTGCGAGGGAAAGACT
The DNA here is from genome assembly GCA_009763385.1 of Coix lacryma-jobi var. lacryma-jobi. Taxonomy (NCBI): domain Eukaryota; kingdom Viridiplantae; phylum Streptophyta; class Magnoliopsida; order Poales; family Poaceae; genus Coix; species Coix lacryma-jobi. Next base: position 7,528 of record VDCT01000921.1, read on the forward strand.
CGGCTTCTCTCCCAGGAAAGGGTTTCTTCTTTTTTTTTTTCTTCTTTTCCTCATTAACTAAGCTGCCATATCAGCATTTTGCTTAGGTGGCATCTCATTTAATAAGGATAGAAACTATCATCAATGTACCATTGGGACTGTCCTTAGAATTTTTGTCATATTTTAATACAAGGAAGAGAAGAGTCAGCTCTTACTCGAGAGCTAGGCTCATACACACGTTCCAAGGTCATGTGTGAATGTAATGTGGGCTTAATCATACCATGAGTTATTGCTAAGAGTTAGCATTATTGGAGAGGTTGACTTAGATCTAGCAGCTAGCTTAAACCACTACGGATGTCCTTGAGTGACTTATAAGCTGACTCTTAACATTTTTTTCATATTTTTAATACAAGAGATAGAAAAGCTAGCTCTTAATCAAGAGCTAGGCTCATACACACCTTCCAATAACATGTAAGTGTGTCATGTGGGCCTTATTCTATTATGAGCTATTGCTAAAAGCTAAAACTATTGAAGAGGTTGGCTTAGAGCTAGCAGCTGACTCTTACTGCTGCGGGTGCCCTTATCGGTATGATACAGTCTCTTTTCCCATCACTTCGCTAAAATCGAGGGAACATAGCAAATACGTCCCCTAATCAGAATCTACACATACTCCCTCCGTATCGCAAATAGAAGTCGTTTTGGAAAAGGTTCAGGTGAAACATTGAGAATATAAATCATGAATAACTTTTAAATTATTGAGTTTAGAAATGTAAAAGTTATATAAATAAATTTATCTTGAAAGGTACTTTCATAAAAGTATATATATACCACTTTACAACAAATATTTTTTAAAAAATAAGTGGTCAAAGTTATGCTTTGAAAACCGTGTCGCTGTCCTAAACGACTTCTATTTGTGATACGGAGGGAGTACATTTTATGTTGAGATTTATCAAAAACCATGTCACGTTACTTAGGGCACCTCCAACAATTGGCTTTTAAGCTGACTCTAAGCATTTTTCTTATATTTTAATAGAGGAGAGAGAAAAGCTGGCTTTTAGTTAAGAGCTAAGCTCTTACACGCATATCAAGGTCATTTGAGATTGTTACGTGGGATCATTCATGTTAAAAGTCATATACTAAGAGCTAGTATTGTTGGAGAAGTTAGCTTTGAGCTAGCAGTTGGCTCTAACCATTACGGGTGCCCTTAGCCATATAACCAATCAGTGGTAGTAAATCGTAGTATTGCCTCCATGTTTATGCCATCCGTGAATAAATACTCCACACTCAAAAGGTACTGCACCAAACACAATATATAAAGTGCACTGCAGAAACTTAGCATGATAACATTCAGAGAAAATGTGATGAATGGTGTAAAATTTATTATAGAAGTAGCATAATGTATTGCTAGGTTATCTTTAATAAGGTCATTTTCAATGAAGAGTTTTATTGCATTGTTTCTAATAAGATTGTAATATTATATAGAATAAAATGAAATATGGATAAAACACGAAAGTTCAATTAAGACTGTCCTAGGCCGATCCTATTTTTTAGAAACCATACAAAAATCTTAATTTTCATAGTTAATTTTGTTTGCCAATTTCTTGTCAGACTTTAACACCATTACTATTAGCCATATTTGAATGCATAGGGATCCATAATTTGAATTAGAAATTACTTAACTAACTTCAATGCGATTGGAGAGCCAGCAAATTCCTGGATTAACCAAATATTTTTTGTAGAATTGTAGCTATCTATTTATATGACAACATATATTTTGGGCCCACAAGTCATTCACTTTCTTAACCAATGTACTGATTCAACAGTTCAAATCCATCCGATCTCTCATTATCATGGCATTAAGGCAAATGAAAAGCATAACAAGCATTTTTATCTCTATCTAGTATCTAGATCATTTCATTTCTCAGCTTCGGACAGTTTTTTCTTAAGCTCCACGAAAAGAAATATGACAGATTTGTGTCAAAGATAAATAGCATTGCTCATACTTTTTTATACACGAAAAGAATAATTGTCATAGTAATTATTACCAGTCCAGCATTATGGTTAACAATTACCAGCTTACGGAACATTAATTAGATGCAAATATCAAAACTTGCACTCCAGGAACAGGTTCAGGCCAAGCTAGTAGTACAAATTACCGAAGAGACCGGTCAGCTTGGAATCGTTCCCAGGAAACAACGGGGCCTAAATAAACTTGGACCCAGCAGCCACAAACTCTATTGTTGTCGCCATAACACTATAGCAACAAACAATCACCGCTTTTAACAAACTCCCAGGTCCCAGCTGACATAATACAGAAGGCTTCAGGTTTGACCTGTTCGTTGCATTGTTAACCTTAACCTCCTTGAGCTTGAAGCTCCTCCAACATAGACATTGACCTGGTAGGGAATCGATTCCATTTCACGCCGTGTCTTGCACACCAAGTAGGCGTCTCCAATGTTTCAAGAATGCAAGGACTTGGTCAATAGCACAAGCAGGTTGGAAATTCCATAAAAAAACGTTTCTTCACTAGGCATTTTGCTGGTCAAGCAAACAGACCATCCCAAAGCATTCCAGCCATATGACATCAGCTTAACTGACAAAATGAGCTACTTGTTTGATCTGCATTTAATCTAATAATCCAATTTCTTCTACCATTTAAATCATGTTCTGGCAGACTCGTCATTGAATTATTATCTCAAAACAAGGCTAGTGCATCTCCCCAAAGACCATTCTGGCATTGAGAACTACGGGCTGATAGTCATCAGTCTTCAATACAATTTAGTAGTATACTAACATGTGCATGCACAGGTATGCTTGGTGAATACAGGGTTAGGTACACCATTCATCTCTGGGATTGATCTGAGGCCCCTCAGAGCAGACATGTACCCAGATGCCACGACAAACCAATCCCTTCTTCTGCTCAGCCTCTCCCGGCCATCAGCCACCTACAGTTTCAACAGATATCAGTTCTGGCCAACTGGCTATCCACTGTTCAGGTGAGCATGATCGTCAGACCCTTGTTCATCTGATGGTACCAGCTAATGTAAACATACATTGGTATTGGTCCTTTAATGCTCTCTTCCATAGAAATTTCCTTTGACAACAGAATTCAGTGGCCTATCTCACATCGAGCTGGTTTCTTGAAAACACTAGGTACCCTTTCGATCCATACGACCGCCTTTGGCAAAGGTACGGCAATGTCAATGCATGGACCAACATAACGACATCAAACGACGTTGACGTCTCGAACATCACCAGCTTCAACGCACCATCGGTGATACTGCAGAGTGCCATTACTCCAGTGAATGGAACACGCATCGACTTGTCATGGATCTCAGATCCTGCCTTCGATAATGGCAACTCAACACAGCTCTTGTTTCTCTACTTCACAGAGTTAGAGAGGGTCCCAACCAATGGGCTGAGGCGGTTTGACATCCTTGTCGACAACACTACAGCGAATGCCAGCAAGAGCTTCACCCCGAAGTACCTCTCTGCAGAGGTTGTGAAAAGGATGGTACAGGGGTCAGGCCAACATAGCATCTCTCTTGTCATCACACCAGAGGCCACACTTCCACCAATCCTGAATGCAATTGAGATATATTCAGTAAACCAAATGCCTGAGATTGCAACAAATGATGCAGACGGTATGTGTTGAACACTTTCACCTGGGCAAAACGCTGTCATGAACTTGCATCCATCAGCATTGTGTTACATTCATAGGGGATAGACACCTTTTGACAGCAAGGTTTCTCGTTTAGCTGTGTGCTTGATCTTTTTGCCAGTGATAATCTCAATTAGAATTGAAAAATCAAAGATAAATTCTGAGCTACTTTCTTTCCTGTTTGACCCGTATGAGCAGCTAAGGCCATGATGACAATTCGCACAAGGTATGAACTCAAGAAAAATTGGATGGGTGATCCTTGTGCACCAAAAGCATTTGCATGGAATGGCTTGAACTGCAGTTTTTCATCATCTGGTCCTGCTTGGATAACAGCTCTGTAAGTAGTACACTTGAGCATTCTAGCATTAATTTCAAGAGCATACATAAATGCTACAGAAAATAACATAAATAAATGGTATTAACCTGCTGTTGATTTGTTCCAGGAACTTATCATATAGTGGATTGACTGGTATAATTGATTCTTCTTTTGGAGGTCTAAAATCCCTCCAATACCTATAAGTGGCCAATATTAACATACAAAATATAGTGCTCCATACATAGAATCTTACAACTCTTTCAGGTTACCACCTCCGTATTATAAAATTACCTAGTAATTTTCAGTTTTTACTAATCGGGTCTGATGTATATCTAGTATCTTCATAAGAACTGTATCTAATTACAGGGATCTATCAAACAATAGCCTGTCTGGCCCAGTACCAGATTTTCTAGCGCAAATGTCGTCCCTCGAATTCCTGTAAGTATTCAGTTTACTAAAAACTATTTTATGAAGCTTGCATCACCATATTGAAAAGAAGCTGAGTTTCTGCAGTGATTTGTCAAGCAACAAACTCAGTGGATCAGTACCTGCGGTTCTAGAAAGGAGTCATAATGGATCGCTTGTATTAAGGTTTGCATCATGTAATGAACACATATTTCAAGAGTTTAGTTCATCCAAATGAGGTTCTTTAGAGAAGGTTCATGAAATCTTTCATGAGGGTAAATCAGAAAAATATAAGTTAACCCCTGCTATATGAACCAAACAAGCTTGTCGCCACATTTTCTTTCACAAAATTAAATTAATCCAGAAAGTGTTGCTCCAATGCTAGGACTGGTAATAACATAAATCTGTGTGATAATGGTGCTTCTACATGTGAGCCGGAGAAGAAAAGCAACAGAACACTTGTCATTGCAACAGTTGTTCCAATAGCAGTAGCAACACTACTGTTTGTGGCAGCATTTCTTACCCTCCATAGAATGAGAAATAGAAAAGGTAACATTACATCAGGGAATTTGATTTGAAAATAACAATTCATCAAGGAAACCACTTAATTTGTATTCACTGAAGAATGTTCATATAAATATGTGGTTCTTTTTCTAGATAGATGGATGGCAAACAGCTCAAGTTCAAGGCTTAATAATCCTCAAGACAAATCAAACATATTTGAGAATAGAAAGTTCACCTACAAGGAGCTCAAACTCATGACAGCTAACTTCAAAGAAGAAATAGGGCGAGGAGGCTTTGGTTCGGTCTTCCTAGGATATTTGGAGAATGGAAGTTCAGTTGCCGTTAAACTGCGTTCAAAAACATCCTCTCAAGGGGACAAAGAGTTTTCAGCAGAGGTAAGCTGAATAGTTGTATTTTTATTCTGTGTGCATTTGAAAACTGAAACAAATGTTCTTATTACACATTGCAGGCTCAGAATTTGACTAGAGTTCATCACAAAAACTTGGTTTCCTTGATTGGATATTGCAAAGACAAGAAACATCTGGCCCTTGTCTATGAATACATGCATGGAGGAAACCTAGAGGACCGTCTACGGGGTAACTTACCTCCTCTCTGCACCCTCAAAAAAAAAGGTCACCCTTGGTGCTTAGTTAGTTAAGCGTGCTGTTCCAATCAGGCAATCACTGCAATTTTCATGTTTTGATTCCAGCTTTGTCAAACACATTGACAGCATATATGTACGAAACAACAACAAAAAACACTTATTTGTTATGAGGATATTTATTGGGTCTTTTTAACATATTAGAGTGTAATGCTGTGTTTCTTATCCACCATATATTGTAGTTGTAGCGATGTAAAGGGTCAAAAAATTTCTGCCATCACACACTTTTGACAATTTTGACATGCATTAGGACTAAATTTCAATTATCAAATACTATTTCATCATTTTGCACAGAACTTGCTATAACCATTTTGTTGTCATCATGCATACCAGGAGAGACCTCTGCTGCTACACCCCTCACTTGGCATCAACGTCTCAAGATTGCTCTTGACTCCGCCCAAGGTGTGTAAAGCTGCACAGACCTGAACTAGAAATATAGTAGTATAAGAAAAGCATCCTGTATCATGTTTAGAGCTTGCATTCATATAGAAACCTGTTTCATATACTAGCTAGATCTGAAGAAAATCTTTAGGGTCTTGGACCTAGGCTTGTACATGTGGTCAGCACTCAGCACCTACCATTCCACCTAGCATTGAACAAGTTGCAAACAAATTACTGGCTCCATAACTTGGGTGCAGGGTTGGAGTATCTACATAAATCGTGCCAACCGCCACTGATCCATAGGGATGTCAAGACAAAGAATATCCTTCTATCTGCTAGCCTTGAGGCCAAGATAGCTGACTTTGGGCTCATGAAGGCATTTGCTGATGAGTTCAAGACCCATGTCACCACCCTACCAGCAGGTACCCTAGGGTATCTTGACCCTGAGTACTACAATACATTCCAGCTCAGTGAGAAGAGTGACGTATACAGCTTTGGAGTTGTGCTACTGGAGCTTGTCACAGGTCAGCCACCAGCAGTCCCTGTAAGTAGTACTGAGAACATCCACGTTGCGCTATGGGTGCGCCAGAAGCTCTCTGAGGGTGACATTGCAAGCATTGCTGACCCAAGGATGGCAGGAATGCATGATGTCAACTCTGTCTGGAAAGTTGCAGAGTTAGCACTGAGGTGCAAAGAACAACCATCAAGGGAGCGACCGTCAATGACTGACATTGTGGCAGAGCTCAAGGAGAGCTTGGAGCTGGAGTGTCCTATGCAATGGGCTACTACAGCTCAGTCTCGGCCAGCACAATCAATCTCAGCACAACAAGTGTTGATTTGCATAGCAACGCTCAACCAAGTGATCATCTAGGACAGCAAGCTGAGCTTGAGTTGCAACAGGTAGACAATGAATCAACAACTCGTATAGGTCCTGCACCAAGATGAGATCAACCTTTCAACTTTGTATGTTTTAGTCCAGAGATTTTTGTACATAAGCTGGGTATGCATTTGGGTATAGCAATGGTCCTTGAGACATGTTTTCCTAGAGCCCTATACATGTATTTGGGTATTTGTGTTCATGAAATTTTCTAGGTTACATATTTTTTTTATTTTTGTGCATACTTAATTAGGAATTTCATGTTTTATATAAAACCGATAAATGAAATAACTCCTGCTATATTCCTCTGTAGGTCTTTATAGCTCATAGAGGTCACCACTAAATGGCTTAGCCAGCTATTTAAAAACTTGTAAGGGACACAAACAATTGCATGTATCCTATTGCATCTCTGTACTAGAACAAGTCACCCATCTACATGAAACTGGTTATGCACGCAAAAAAAAATAACATTGTAAACGGTACTGAATATAGAGATTTCACGGCCTCAAGTGAAACAAGCAGTTCCTGAAGCGGCACTTACTAATACCTCTACTGCAACAGCAATTTTACTAATTTTAGGCCTTGTTCAGTTGGTGAAATTTGTGGTGAAAAGTTTCTGTAGCACTTTCGTTGTTATTTAACAAACTTTATACAAAGATAGCCTAACTAGACTCAAAAGATTCGTCTCGACATGAACAGACTAAAAGTACAATTAGTTAATTTTTTTTACCTACATTTAATACTCCATGTATGCGTCTAAAGATTTGATGTGACGGGTACTGCACAAAATATTTTGGGGGATTTTGGGAAGTGAACAAGGCCTTAGTGTACCAGTAAGTGAAGATCAGGGTAGTTATCATTTCAGACAAAACTCATGATCTACCGACAACAATGAAACAATGCATCATAAAGAAACCTTTGGATGAAAGCTATGAACATTTATTATTATTATTATTTTGACCAGAAGCTATGAACATATATTATGCCCAAAAAAAGCATCAGTTGGCCAGCTTGGTTGATAGGACGAGGCTATTGGATTAATCAGCACTTTAAACCTACTCCAGTATCAGTATGGGTGCCAATTGCTCCAGTGGATTACTGATTGCATACAGCCGTAAAAGAAGCATCTAATATGCTAGAAGCCTAGAACTAGATCTAATCATTGGCCAAAGCATTTCGCAAACGAAAAGGAAGGTAACAATCCGATCTGTTGCAAGGGCACAAGAATGTACAAGCAAATACCTCAGAAAGATAACATGGTCTACGTATTCGGTAATCATCTATATTTTTCCAAAAAAAAAATGGAGGAAGAAATCGCTCCGTTTTATGGCGCACGGCATCCGAGAGTTTGGTTGTTTCCACAGAGGTGGATGCACGATATCTCTCATCACTGAGCGCAGCAGAGTAGAACTCACCAGCGGCGGCGGAGGCGACCAACGCCGGTGCGGCACGGGCACTGGCACCGGGTAGGCCGTAGGCGGCGGCGGGACGGAGACGCTGGTGGTGGCGCCGGCGAGAGGAGACTGGAAAGGAGCAGCCTTTCATGGTTGGACCGTGAAAGGCCCAGTAAACAGCATATGCAGTGGGCCCACTCCATCAGCCCGGCCCAACTCATTGAATTTGTAGGAGTCTGGTAAAAAAAAGTTCAAATCACTCCTAGTTGGTCTATATATCATATATGTTTCTCAAAAAAAAAAAAGTTAGTCTATATATTATATATAACCTTTAACCAATGTTTATTTGATCCTCCAACTATTTCAGTTGATTCAATTTATCTATTAAAAAATTATTATTATTTATTTCTCCACATACAAGTTGAGTTTTAGTTCCAACTTTGTGAGGTGATATAGGACATCATATAAAAAATACCTCCTTTCATCACTATTCTATAATAGTTTAGAACATTAAATAATAAATTAACACTATAAATATAGAGAAACATAATTATGAAACATTTAGAATGTATTTTTCTAACATAAAACGTTTTCCATCTTCTTATGGAATTGGAAATTAAAACACAACTTATACATGGGATGAATAAAAAGAAAAACAAATCTTGTTAAGAGGTAAATTGGACCAGCTAAAATAGTTGGGGGTGTTAAGTTGAACCAGATGTACGTTGATTTAGGGGTTATATCTAATTATAGACAAAATTTAGAGGGGTTATTTTAGTTTTCTTTGGGGCTGGCTCGAGCAAGTATTATTTTCATTCTCGTTTTTGCGTTAATATATACTCAAGTCATCAAGTGTTCTTTCACAATTTTAACTCATCCTTTAATAACTTTTAGTTCATATATATATAAACATATATACAAGCTCCAATCCCGTCCTTTTCAGACGGTCCTTAATTAAAATTGAGTTTATAGTCAAAATTTTAAGGCACTATTGAGGGCCTAACCTAACTTCACCTAGATCGAAATTAGCACGGCATATCTATATGTTGCACATTCTTCAGTTCAATCCCCACTTCCCCAGCCTTCAAATTCATAAAGCCTGCCAAAGTGTGTCCATATGGTCCACAAGACCACAAACCACGTAAGGATATCAAAAACATGAAACTAAACCGCATTGTGACCACTTGTGACGAGCACATAGGGCCGGTGTCTTCGTTCCTATTTGTGCTGCTAAACATTGGGTGTGTTTGGTGTTAGATTTATTGTGGGCCAAGCTCATTAATATATTTAATAAATCAATAACTCTATGGTGTGTAATTGTGGGAATTATTGTTTGTACCGGATTGGAATTTAAAGAGACGTTGACTCAACTTATATGGTGAGATTTATTCCATCTAATTTGAGAAGTTGTGAAACGGACCAAGGTATGCCACACGCGCGTGCGCCGTCGCCGCTGGCCGGGCGGCGAGGCAGGTGGGCGTGGCTTGTGGCGCGTTAATTTTTGTTAATGCCCACTAATCATGGGAGTTTCCAACTCTTCACCTGCATGCTCTTGTCCTTCCGTATTTTGTGGTCTCTTCGTCTTCCCTGCGCATTGGCCGCACTACCTACAGGATAAATGTGCACTACCTACAGGATAAAGGGGCGTCGCCCACACAGTTCCGCTTCAGGAAAGATTTCTCATCTCGTTTGTCCGCGTGCATGGAGGAACAACTCTTCACCTGCATGACTCTTGTCCTTCCGTATTTTGTGGTCTCTCCGTCTTCCCTGCGCATTGGCCGCACTACCTACAGGATAAAGGGGCGTCGCCCACACAGTTCCGCTGTAGGAAAGATTTCCCCATCTCGTTTGTCCGCGCGCATGGAGGAATTAGAGGGCAGGTGCCTTCGGAGCCGTTGTCGATCGAGACCTTGCACGGGGGATCGGCAATTAGGTTTTTGGGGAGCGACTACGCGACTGCCCGAACGATCTTCGCCGCCGTTCTTCATCTTCAGGAGGATCACCATTGTCGTCTTATTCCCGACGAAGTTGCTGTTGTTCATCTTCTTCCCGGCGAGTTCATCTTCTTCCCGGTGATTTCCTGGTGGACCGGTCGTCTTCTTCCCGGCGACTTCCTGGTGGTCTTCGTCTCCATCTACTGCAACATGACCAAGGAAATTGGACAAGGATGTGGATCTTCAACTTCAAGTTCGCTAAGGATGGACGGGTATGTACTGTTCATCATATCTTTGTTTTTCGTAATCTAGAATATTGTTCCATCATATTGTTTCAGTAGTACTGTTGATCATGTTGCAGTAGTTGTCTTATTCTGTTTCATAAGTTATCCAGTGATGTTGTCTGCAATATTTCTGGGTTGTTGTCTGTTACATATTTCCTGATTGTTGCAGTAGCTCTGTTTTATTGTTTCAGTAGTTGTTGCATATATGTTTCAGTAAGCCTGTTACGTTGTTTCACATGCTTCCTGCAGTAGATGATATATTATGTTTTATCATCATATATATGATTCACATGCTTGTTTCATATGTACCGTACTGCTATGGTCATATGTGATATTATGAAATCACTATATTATCTCTATTATGTCACATCATAATGTTAATTTACGGAATTAAAATGACATGGAAATTGCCTTTATTTCTAACAATCCAAAAACCTAATTATAGGCATTTTTGTGTCAGTGGTTTTGCTGCCGTGTTAAAGCCTGATGCTTTTGATGGGAAAAACTTCTTGGTATGGCGAGCTAAATGGAATTGTGGCTAATTGCTATGTCATGCTTTCATGTGATTGAGGGCAAGCCTGCTAACTTGTCTCCTGAGGATGAGGCTAAGTTTAAGGCTGATGACAACCTCTTTCGAGGAGCAGTGATTAGCGCACTTGATGCAAAATTCCAGAAAAGCTACATCATACTTCCCAGAGGTAAAGAGCTGTGGGATGCACTTGTGGGAAAGTTTGGAGTTACCGATGCTGGTAGTGAGCTGTATCTTATGGAGCAACTGTATGACTACAAGATGGTTGAGAACCGATCTGTAGTGGAACAGGCTCATGAGATTCAGGCACTAGCAAAGGAACTTGAGCTTTTTCCTTGTCCTCTTCCTGACAAGTTTGTGGCTGGCGGTATTATCGCTAAGCTGCCACCGTCATGGAAGGACTTTGCTACCTCTCTCAAACATAAGAGACAAGAGTTCAATGTGGAAGAGCTCATTGGCACTCTTGATGTTGAGGAGAGGGCGAGAGCAAAGGACAATGGAAAAGGTGTTGAGACCTCTACTGCCAATGTGGTGCAGAAGAGAAACTCCAAATTCCGCAAGTACAAAAAGAAGAAAAACCAGAACAAGCAACAGACATTCCTAAGACCAATCAGACAACACAATTTAAGAAAAAGGACAACAACAACAAGAAGGGAGGATGCTTTGTCTGTGGTAGTGATGCTCATTGGGCAAGTGAGTGCCTGATCGCAAATACCACCGGACAATAAATCAGCAAATGTTGTTACCTGACAATGGTGAAGGAACATCTGGGTATGGTAATTCTTTACCATTCGTTCTTTCCGTTTGTAATTCACCTGAGTGGTGGATGGACAGTGGTGCAAAATACATGTGTGTGCTGATGTATCTCTATTTTCCTCCTACCAGGTCGGGAGGTCTGGCGCCTTGTTGATGGGAAATGGGTCGCGTGCTCATGTTCTTGGTGTTGGTACAGTCATTCTGAAGTTTACTTCGGGAAAGACGTGCCATTGAAGAGCGTGCAGCATGTGCCCTCTATCAAGAAAAATCTTGTTAGTGCTTCCATGTTGTGCCGAGATGGCTACAAAGTTGTTCTTGAGTCGAATAAATGTTGTTTCTAAACATGGTTGTTTATTGGTAAAGGATATGATTGCGGAGGTTTGTTCCGCTTATCGTTGCATGATGTGTGTAATAAACTGGTGAATTCTGTTAATATTTCTGATGAGTCAGATTTATGGCATTCACGTTTTGTCATGCAAGTTTTGGCTGTTTAATGCGGTTAGCAAATCTGAATTTAATTCCTAAATTTAACTTGGTCAAAAAGTCTAAGTGTCATGTGTGTTGAATCGAAACAACCCGCAAGCCACACAAGGCTGCTGAGGCGAGGAACTTGGCACCTCTAGAACTTGTGCATTCCGATCTATGCGAGATGAACGGAATTTTGACTAAAGGCGGTAAAAAATACTTTCTCACCTTTATAGATGACTCCACTAGGTTCTGCTATGTGTATCTCTTAAAATCAAAAGATGAAGCGTTTAATTATTTTAAGGCCTATAAAGCTGAAGTAGAGAACCAACTTGAGAGGAAAATAAAACGTTTAAGGTCCGATCGAGGTGGAGAATATTTCTCTAATGTGTTCGATGAGTTCTGTGTGGAACATGGATTGTTCATGAGAGGACACCGCCATACTCACCACAATCCAATGGGATTGCTGAAAGGAAAAACCGCACTCTAACAGAGCTGTGAATGCAATGTTGAGTACAGCGGGATTATCCAAGGAATGGTGGGGTGAGGCGATTTTGACAGCGTGTCATGTCCTGAACAGGGTTCCAACAAAGAACAAAGAGATCACACCATTCGAGGAATGGGAAAAGAGAAGATTAAATCTCTCATATTTACGCACTTGGGGTTGTTTGGCTAAGGTGAATGTGCCAATCAACAAGAAGCGTAAACTTGGACCTAAAACTGTTGATTGTATTTTCCTAGGTTATGCTTTTCACAGCGTTGGGTATAGGTTCTTAATTATTAAATCTGATATTCCTGATGTGTATGTTGATACAATCATGGAATCGAGAGACGCAACATTTTTTGAGAATGAATTTCCAATGAAGAATACACCTAGTGAAACAAGTTATGAGACTATAATTCCCCATGAACCAGAACAAATAGATCATGCTGAGAATACTCATGTGCACATCCCTTTCCTTTGGTGATGACTATATAGTGTACCTTGTGGAAGACACACCAACCACCATTAGACAGGCATATTCCTCTCCTGATGGTGACTTGTGGAAGGAAGCTGTCAGGAGTGAGATGGAATCTATTATGTCTAATGGAACTTGGGAGGTCGTTGACCGTCCTTATGGTTGTCAACCTATAGGTTGCAAATGGATATTCAAGAAAAAGCTTAGGCCTGATGGTACCGTTGAGAGGTACAAGGCAAGGCTTGTGGCCAAAGGATACACCCAAAAGGAGGGTGAAGATTTCTTTGACACCTATTCACCAGTTGCTCGTTTGACTACAATTCGCACTTTGATTGCCGTGGCAGCCTCATATGGTCTTATCATTCATCAGATGGATGTAAGACACTTTCCTAAATGGAGAGTTGGATGAGGAGATCTATATGGATCAGCCAGAGGGCTTCATTGCGGATGGTCAAGAGAACAAGGTGTGCAGGTTGTTAAGTCATTATATGGCCTGAAACAAGCACCTAAGCAATGGCATGAAAAATTGATAATACTCTACTTGCTGCTGGCTTTGTTGTGAACGAAGCTGACACATGTGTGTATTATAGGTATGGTGGGGTGAGGCTGTTATGTTGTGCCTTTATGTTGATGACATATTGATCTTTGGATCAAACCTCAATGTGATTGAGGAAGTTAAGAAACTTTTGTCAAGTAACTTTGACATGAAAGATTTGGGAGAAGCTGATGTTATTCTGAACATCAAGTTAATTAGAGAAGGTGATGGTGGGGTGACTTTGTTGCAGTCCCATTATGTGGAAAAGGTGTTAAGTCGCTTTGGTTATAGTGACTTGTAACCCTGCTCCTACACCTTATGATCCTAGCGTGCTATTGCGGAAAAACCGAAGAATAGCAAGGGATCAATTGACATACTCCCAGATCATTGGCTCGCTAATGTACCTTGCGAGTGCAACAAGGCCTGACATCTCATATGTTGTGAGCAAGCTGAGCAGGTTTGTGTCCAAACCTGGAGATGATCACTGCGCGCTCTTGAGAGAGTGTTGCGGTACCTGAAAGGTACTATGACTTACGGTATTCATTATACCGGACACCCAAAAGTGCTAGAAGGCTATTGTGATGCCAACTGGATTTGATGCTGATGAGCTTAGAGCCACAAGCGGATATGTGTTCCTGCTTGGAGGTGGCGCTGTTTCCTGGAAGTCTTGCAAGCAGACTCTCATTACGAAGTCTACCATGGAAGCAGAACTCACAGCGTTAGACACTGCTGGGGCTGAGGCCGAGTGGCTTCGTGAACTCCTGTTGGATTTACCGGTGGTTGAAAAACCGATTCCGGCTATTTCCATGAACTGTGACAATCAAACTGTGATTGCGAAGGTCAACAGTTCTAGGAGTAACATGAAGTCTACAAGGCATGTAAAGAAAGATTGAAATCTGTCAGAAAACTGAAAACCTCCGGAGTTATAACGTTGGATTATGTCCACACGTCGAATAATCTGGCAGATCAATTCACTAAGGATTGTCACGAAATGTGATAGAAAATGCATCGAGGGAGATGGGTATGAGACCCATATGAAAATCTACTATAGTGGTAACCTGCTCTATGTGATCGGAGATCCCGTGAAGTAGAGTGGTGAAACAAGCTATGAGTAGGTTGAGAGGAAAGTTCCCTTTTGAACCTATCTCTGATGCATAACTTTCCTTCTGTAAGGCAGGTTGGTATTTACCTTAATGTATTCCGAGAGTCTATAAAGATGAGATGTTGTCCTACAGAACATCTTATGAGGAATACACCTATATGAGTCAGACTGCTAGTCACAGTCTATGGGATTTGGGCGGTCCCTAAATACTCATGAAAGGCACTGAAGTGTGACTTATATGCTTCAAACAGCGGGGATGTCTGTTGCAGCCTAGTACCAGCAAAGGACTTGAGTGAATCTCACCTCACGCAAAACTGTCAATTCAAGGCATAGTCCATTGTTCAGTTGTGACTGAGTGAAACTCTTGCTCTAGGTGGATGTTCAACTTAACAGTCTCCATCGAAACACTGGTATATCAAAGAATTGAGATTCTGGAATTCACTGTTACAAACCCTAGAGTTTGGTGGGGATTGTTAGATTTATTGTGGGCCAAGCCCATTAATATATTTAATAAATCAATAACTCTATGGTGTGTAATTGTGGAATTATTGTTTGTACCGGATTGGAATTTAAAGGGACGTTGACTCAACTTATATGGTGGGATTTATTCCATCTAATTTGAGAAGTTGTGAAACGGACCAAGGCATGCCACGCGAGCGCGCCGCCGCCGGCCGGGCTGGGCACGCTCGGGCCGGGCGAGGCGAGGCAGGCAGGCAGGCAGACAGACAGGCAGGCATGCGTGGCTTGTGGCACGTTAATTTTTGTTAATGCCCACTAATCACGGGAGTTTCTAACTCTTCACCTGCATGACTCTTGTCCTTCCGTATTCTGCGGTCTCTCCGTCTTCCCTGCGCATTAGCCGCACTAGAGGATAAAGATCCTGTATTTGGTTCCTTTCCGACTCCTTCACGAGAACAAACACACAATCCAGAACACAGTTCCGCTGCAGGAAAGATTTTCCCATCTCGTTTGTCCGCGCGCACGGAGGAATGAGAGGGCAGGTGCCTCCAGAGCCGGTGTCGATCGAGACCTTGCACGGGGGATCGGCAATTAGGTTTTTGGAGAGCGACTACGCGACTGCCGGAACGATCTTCGCCGCCGTTCTTCATCTTCAGGAGGATCACCGTTGTCGTCTTCTT